>ML249536.1:1118-24082 GCA_005239495.1 Nicotiana undulata | reverse complement strand
CGGGGAATATTAAGAACACAGTAAGTTTCATCACAATTGACTCACGGGCATGCTTGACTGCAACATATAGGCAATCGTCACTATGCCTATACGTTGTACATGAGTTACACATAGAAAATAAGACTCTATACCTAATCCCTCAAGCTGAGGTTAGGCCAAACACTTACCTCAGCTCCAAAAAAATGCAAGTCAAGCCTCAATCACAGCCTTCCCTCTCGAATCCAACTCCGAATCGGTGATATCTAGACTTAATGGATTTATTAACATCAATAAGTACTCAATAAACCAATTCCCAAGCCTAATTATACATTTCCTACTATTCTTCCAAGAATACTAGAATTCGACTCCGAGCCCACACGTTCAGATTTTTGAAAATTCATGAAGGAATCAATTACCCGGAGTCTAAGGATCGAAGTTATGTGATTTATACACGAATTCATGGCCTAAAATGGAAAGTCACAAAATCCTCAAGAACCCTAAAATTACTACCTAATTCTATGATTTTTAGATGATTTAGTAGTGAATTTAACTAGGAATTAATGTTAAAACTAGAAGTTTATGGGGTTTAACTTACCTCTTACAGTGGGTGGTCGTGGGAGGTGCTCTATAATGGAGGTTCTCTAATTGATGCTCTCTAATGGAGGTTGATGGTGGATAAAATGAAGAAAAACCGAAATTTTGGACATTTAAGAGGGGCTGCCAACAGGGGTTTCCGCACCTGCGACCTTAGGACCGCAGGTGCGGTCTCGCGCCTGCGAGCAATTGATCGCCCCTGCGGAAAAGGGCCTGGGACTCTGGGCTCTCACCTGCGGAGTTGGGAGCCGCGTCAGCGGTCCCGCTCCTGTGGAATTTGATCGCCCATGCGGAAGAGGTCGCACCTGCGAAGGCCTGGACCGCGAGTGCGGTCCCGCACCTGCGGCTGGGCAACCGCACCTGCGGTCACACTAGCTGTTGTGCTCCAGCAGTGATTTTTGCTTGTTTTTGGCCTCGTACGGGGTTCGGGAGGCACCTGGGCCCACCCGAGCCCCCGTCCAAATATACCAACAAGTCCCAAATAAATAAACGAACTTGCTCGAGCCCACGGAACACTCAACACAACGCTAAAACTCAAAATCACCCTCCAAAACCCTTGAATTCAAAACTTAAGAACTTTGAAATTCTAGAATTCTATAACGATGCGCCGAACCGACCCATACAACTCGGAACGACTTCAAATTTTGCAGACAAGTCATAAATAACGTAGCGGAACTATTCTCGGCCTCAGAATTTCATTCGGACGTTGGTATTATAAAATCACATTCCTAACCAAATTTCAAGTTTTATGAACATCCTCAAAACTTTACTAACTCTAAATCTCTCATTTTGATCCGAAACCCGTTAAATCAAGTCCGTTTTACACCAAATTTAAAAGATGGGAAAACTAACATATAATAAAACTGTTCCAGGCTCTGGAACCGTAATACGGGCCTGGTAACACGGTTTTCACATATTACTCATTTTCAAAATCCTTTATAATTTCCAGAAAACAATTTTCTTTAAAAATTCATTTCTTGGGCTTGGGACCTCGGAATTCGATTTCGGGCATACGCACAAGTCCCATATTTTCCTACGGACCCTCCGGGACCGTCACATCACGGGTCTGGGTCCGTTTACCAAAAACATTGACCAAAGTCAACTTTATTCAATTATTCAATTCAAAATTCCATTTTTTTTATCGAATTTTCACATGGAAGCTTCCTGGCTACCTGCCCGGGCTGCACACGCATATCGAGGTGAGATTAACAGAGGATTTCGGTGCCTCAGAACATAGATTTAGCTGGAATTACTTAGGATGACCTTTTGGGTCATCACAAAATCAAGTATATTGATTAACAAATATATATCCTTTAAAGTGTATACGGTCAAAATCAAGGAGCCCGATTTCGAAATCCTAAATTTCCATGAGTCCGAGTCTGGGCAACTCGAACTAGGGGTCGAGCCCGGTTGAGAAATACGTACCTTGAGAAGCGAATCGGATACCCGACATGGTCTACCTCGAGACAATGTAGTTTCGATGACACTCAAGAAAGAGCAGGAATCTCTCAAGGATACGTGGGTTAGGGCGTGAATTGTGAGATAAGATTTGTAAGAAATAGTACAAATCTGCACTATGTTGTTATACACCTATACCAATAATATTCTTTGTCATAATTAGAAATGTACCATATTAGGGTTTTTCCTTCTTATATAAAGGGGACCCCAATCATTTGTAAAGCATGGACATCTCATCCACTGCAATTGAACATTTTATTCTTCTTTTCTCGTTTACTATGCTCTACAATTGTCCTTCAACTTTATTGTTCTTACTTATTTACTCCTTACCACCTCGAGGCCCCCGAGGTTATCGAGCTTGGGGTAACTATTGCTCTGTCAATACTGGTTTGGTTCATAAATTCTTATTATTCAAATTTAATATTTCTTGTTTATTCACTAGTATTGGAATAAATCACATATCTTTAAGGGAAACGAAGGTCTCGGATTCAATGAAGAAAATAATGTAACAGCTTCAGGGACCAGTGTGCCACCGCTTAACCCTAGGGTAGCACCAGCACCTAACCCAGTTGACATTGGTTCACACATTTCTTTGAACACCGACTTGGGTGCTAATATTGAAGGAAGTATATGCAGAGGGGATCAACCTGACGCCCAAAGGACATAGGTTCGAAGAGAAAGAGAAGTTAGTCTAAAAGGGATTTTTGAAATGTTGCAAGCACAAGAAGTTTATATCGCTCAGTTACAGAGTCAACAAAAGACTCCGAGCATGCCAGGACCAGAAACCACTCATTGTGTCGAGACAACCCCGGAAATACCAAGTGACAATGGGTCGGGAACTAACCCCACCATCATGAGAAAGCTTGAGGAACTAACCAAGAGGATCGAGTCGGGAGAAAAAGGGATTGAAGACAACAACAAGAAGGTAGAAACATACAACTCGAGGGTCGACCAAATACCGGGATCAACATGGCGAGTGAAACGGTGAATGGGGAAATCATCCTTCCAGTCAACGTGGCCGGAACCATAAAAGACACCAAGTATCATGTCATCGAAGGTGACATAAGGTATAATGCTTTACTTGGAAAGCCATGGATCCATAGCATGAGGGTAGTGCAGTCAACCCTTCATCAAATGATGAAGTTCCCAACAAACGATGGCGTGAAAATAGTATATTGAGAGCAGCATGCAGCTAAGGAGATGTTCGCAGTACACGACTTGGCATCAGTATCGACACCATCAACATCAAAAAAATCAAAGGACAAACAGATAGCAAAATAGCAATCACAACACATACCCTTGGTTGAGCCCGAGGTACAGGTGATCGATGAACTGGTGGTCGAGGACGATGAAGAATATTTCCTCACCCCTCGAGCCTTCGTTGCCCCCGAGGAATCAGATGCGACAAAGTCCATGTTCTAAGAACTCAAGCAAGTGATATTGATCGAGCACCTACCGAAACAAAAGGTATACCTGGGGACGGGACTAACCCCCGAACTCAGGTAAAAACTCATGCAATTCCTTATCAATAGCATTGATTGCTTTGCTTGGTCCCACTTAGATATGACAGGGATCACACCGGAGATAACCACCCATCGACTAAGTGTCGACCCTAGGTTTAAACTGGTGAAGCAAAAGACGAGGCCTCAATCTGAGGTAAAGCACGCATTCATCAAAGACAAGGTAACCAAACTTCTCAAAATAGGATCCATTAGGGAAATAAAATATCCCGAGTGGCTAGCTAACGTAGTGGTGGTTCCTAAAAAGGGAAACAAACTTAGAATGTGTGTAGACTATAAAGATTTGAACAAAGAATGCCTTAAAGATTCTTTCCCACTACCAACTTCAATCGATTGATCGATGCTACGGCCAGTCACGAGATCCTTACTTTTCTCGACGCTTACTCCGGGTACAATTAAATTCAAATGAACCCGGAGGATCAGGAAAAGACTTCGTTCATCACGAAGTATGGTACGTATTGCTATAATGTAATGCCCTTCGGGCTAAAAAATGCAGGAGCTACATATCAACGGCTAGTTAATAAGATGTTCAAACATCAAATAGGCAAATCTATGGAAGTTTATATTGATGATATGCTAGTTAAGTCCCTGCGCACATAAGACCATTTGACTCATTTGCAGGCAACGCTCGACATCCTAAGAAAGTACAACATGAAGCTCAACCCCGAGAAATGTGCTTTTGGAGTTGGGTCGTGCAAGTTTTGGACTTCATGGTGTGGAACAGGGGGATCGAGATCAACCTGATAAAATCAAAGCCATCGAGGAAATCACCGTAGTGAACAATGTGAAATCTATACAATGGCTGACCGGACGAATAGCTGCCTTAGTTCGATTTATCTCGAGGTCGTCAGATCGGAGCCCATCATAGCCGTATCCGAGTTAGCGGTAAGTGGCATGTTGGTTCGAGAAGAAAAAGGTACGCAATTACCTGTCTATTATATAAGTCGGACCCTAGGAGATGCTGAAATAGGTATCCGCATTTGGAAAAGTTAGCTCTTGCATTGATAAGCGCATCTAGGAAATTAAAACCATATTTTCAATGTCATACCATATGTGTATTTATTACATACCCACTTCGAAACATCTTGCATAAGACCAAATTATTGGGCCGATTGTCCAAATGGGCCATCAAACTTGGAGGGTATGATATCGAATATCAACCTCGAACGACTATCAAGTCTCAAATTTTGGCAGACTTCATGGCTGATTTTTTGCCTGCCCTCATACCCGAAGTGGAAAATGAATTCTTGCTAAAATTGGGTACCTCTTCGGGGGTATGGACCCTCTTCACAGACGGTTCTTCTAATGTAAAAGGGTTCGTGCTCGGTATTGTTATGAAGCCGCCTACGCGCAGTATCATCAGGTAATCTATTAAAACTTCTAAATTGACTAACAATGAGGCCGAGTATGAGGCCATGATTGCAGGTCTTGAACTAACCAAAGGCCTTGGAGCAGAGGTTATCGAGAAAAAGTGTGACTCCCTATTGGTAGTTAACCAAGTAAATGGAAGCTTCGAGGTTCGAGAAGATAGGATGCAAAGGTACTTAGACAAACTTCAAGTGACACTGCATCGCTTCAAAGAGTGGACGCTGGTCCACATATCTCGAGAACAGAATAGCCAGGCCAATGAACTCGCAAACTTGGGGACATCTATTGAAGAAGATAATATTGTCCCGGCAACTGTCGTCCAACTATCGAGGTCGGTGATCGAAGAAGGCCATGCAGAAATTAACTCAACAAGTCTAACGTGGGATTGGAAGAATAAGTACGTCAAATACTTGAAGCATGGGAAGATCCCCTAGGACCCAAAATAATCAAGGGCCTTCAGAGCCAAAGCAGCTCTATTCTCACTCGATGAAAATGGAACATTATATAGAAGGACCTTCGACGGACCACTGGCAGTGTGTTTGGGACAGGGGGACACCGATTATATGCTACGGGAAATCCACGAAGGCACTTGTGGAAACCATTCTTGTGCCGATTCTTTGGTTCGCAATGTGATTAGATCAGGGTTATTATTAGGAATACATGGAAAAGGATATCGAGGATTTCGTTCCAAGGTGTGATAAATGTCAAAGATTTGCACCGATGATCCATCAACCCGGTGAACAACATTCGGTCCTATCCCCGTGGCAATTCATGAAATGGGGGATTGACATCGCCGGCCCCCTACCAATGGCTCCAGGTAAAGCTAAATTTATTTTGTTTATGAGTGACTGTCACGCCCCAAACCTGGGGAGGCGTGGCTGGCACCCGGTGCCACATTGGCTCGAGCGAACCACTCTACAACACTTTTTTTTTCTTTTAACTATCATGGGCCAACATGGCCATAACTCGTATTGTATAACTATAAGTGGGCAACACTGTTTCAATAAACCATCGTTCTTAAAACATGAATACATATGGGTTGTCAAGGCCTCTGACATACTGTACAAAATGAACCTCTGTCTACAAAGAGTCTAAGATTATTTGACATAAAATGGGACATGGTACCAGTCTACCCATAAGTCTGTAGCAAAACTCTAACACAATGACTTATAGACTCGACTACACTCCGAATGAGGTGGAGTCTTACCTATCCTTTGTTGAATGCTAACATCGTCTACCATGAGGGCTCAATAAGCTGATTATATATACCTGCAGACATGAATGCAGCGTCCCCAACAAAAGGACGTCAGTATGAATAATGTACTGAGTATCTAAGGCAGAACTGAAACGTAACAATAAGTCAACATTAATTAAAAACATATAAGAATCAACCTGAATCTATGAAGTGCCACCGTATATGCATACTTATTATACTTACATATATACAATGCTTCTCTTTAATACTCTTATCCATATCATATGATGCATGACTGCCCAACTGATTAGTGGTAACTCCCCGACCGGATGTCGCACGGTGATAAATGTAGGATTGCCTAACCGGTGGTAAATAATGATACATAACTGCGCAACCGGTGGTAACTGCCCGACCGGCTGTAGCCCGCTGGTAAATGCATGTCTTCCCGATCAGCCGTAGCACGATGGTAAATAAATATGCATGACTGCCCAACCGGCCATAGCACGATGGTAAATATGTAACTGCCCAACCGGCCGCAGCTCGGTGGTAAATGCATGACTTCCCAACCGGTGGTAACTGCCCGACTGGCCGTAGCCCGGTGGTAAATGTATAACTGCCCGACCGGCTGTAGCTCGGTGGTAAATTAATATGCATGATTGCCCAACCGGTGGTAAATAATGATACATAACTTCCCAACCGGTGGTAACTGCCCGACCGGCCGTAGCTTGGTGGAAAATGAATATGCATGAAGATGTGTGTATCACTATATTATAAACATTAACATCTTTATCAAACCTCAATAGGGAACTAGATACATACTTAGACATGCTCGAATATCACTTTACCAGAATGAATAACATAGGCATCCTTAACTGTTAAGAGTAGAATCGCTTATGGAATAGCATTACGTTTACGTATAGTTACTTGGATCATGCCAAAAGAAAGAAGGGATAACCTTAACATACCCGCAGTATACCATATTTTGCATCCTTTGTCCACCGATGTAGGATATAGCGAGATGGAAGCTCTCTTATGCTCATAACCTGAAAAACTTTCAAGGCATGTCTACACATGACACCTTCAAACTCAAACATTTTACAACTGCAACTAAGATTAAGATTTGAGGCATTAAAGGCAAATGTGTTCCTCTCATTTCCACTCCCACTCTTCTGCACTAGATACCTACTAATGGCACCTTCAACATTAATCTTAATTCCAACAAAGCTATAGCACTCTAAAAGCTCTTTCTGAAACACTTGAAACATAGTAATAGTGTAAAGCCTTCTACACTGGTCTTCTATAGGGTCTTTCGTGTGCAGAACTGCTTGTAAATTGAGAGAGCTAAAATCCTCTTTCCTTTCCTCATATAGATTTAGTCGCAAGAATTTTGTTCGAGAATTCGTAGGAAATAACGTTCTAGTTGTATAAACTTGTATGAATTTGGTCAGAATTCGTAGGAATGAAAGGTTTTTGTATATTACTTACAAGTCTTGGTATTTTAATTATGAGAAAATGAGGTGACTTCGCACATTACTTGCCAACTAATCAAATATAGCTAATAGTCATGTTCTTAAGAAAGAGCTTGCTGCCACGTTCTGGGGGTGGGGGTAATTTTGATCTTTATCCAATAATTAATTAATTTAATTAGGTAATATCCCGCTACCCGGTAATTAAGCAATCACCCGCATAATTAAGAAGTGTCTCAAGTTACTTAAAATTTTACTTATGTTTTAACACACTTTATACGCCTTACTATTATGGCTATGTGGTACTATATAAAATAAATACGTATACTATTATTTTATTAAAACATCCATATAAAAATACATATATTTTCTCAACTACTAATTTTCCTAATCTCATATAAAGAGTACAAATTCTCGTACGCTTAATTCTTAAAATGTTAAAAAGATAACCTTCTTTTCTTGTGAGAACACAATTTCTTAACCCTCTATAACCTCCTAGTAGACATAATCCCTTCGAACTCATGTGGATTTACTATGGCACATCCTAATTCTAAAGTACGGGATGTAACATGCTTCCCCCCTTTAAAAACATTCGTCCTCGAATGTTAACTCTTATAGATTTACAAAAAAATTCACTAGTGTCTCCTCTATAAACTGAACTAAAACCCAACCTTTGTCTAGAATCTCGGCTATTCACAACCTTTTGTACTTGAGTATCTCGTATCTTCTTAACTTCTACCTTACTTGATTTTCAATCTCGCATCGTATCTTCTGTATCTTTCATAACCTCCCTTCCACATAGGTGGAAATTACCTCTTATAGCTCTACTGTGACAGCACCTATAGTGCATACAAAATGTATACCGACTTCTTACGATTCAGCTCTATGGCACGATCTGGAAACAAAAGAAGGGTAACATTTCCTAAATGTCCTATAGCCTCTCAATTATAAATGTGTCGTGCGACACACCCATAAGTTAGACTCTACTAGGCACGGCTTTGTAGACTCCCTAGGACACGACCCGCTCTAATACCACTTTGTCACACCCCAAACCTGGGGAGGCGTGGCTGGCACCCGGTGCCGCATTGGCCCGAGCGAACTACTTTGCAACTTTTTTTTCTTTTAACAATCATGGGCCAACATGGCCACAACTCGTAATGTATAACTATAAGTGGGCAACACTGTTTCAATACACTATCTTTCTTAAAACATGAATACATATGGGCCGTCAAGGCCTTTGACATACTGTACGAAATGAACCTCTATCTACAAAGCCTATAAGATTATTTGACATCAAATGGGACAGGGTACCGGTCTACCAATGACTCTGTAGCAAAACTCTAACATGATGACTTATAGACTCGGTTGCACTTCGAATGAGGTGGAGGCTTACCGATCCTTCGCAGAATGCTAACCTCGTCTACCATGAGGGCTCGACAATCTGATTATCTATACCCGCAGGCATGAATGCAGCGTCCCCAACAAAAGGACGTCAGTACGAATAATATACTGAGTATGAAAGGCAGAACTGAAATGTAACAATAAGTCAAGATTAATTAAAGAAATATAAGAATCAACTTGAATCTCTTAAGTGCCACCGTATATGCATACTTATTATACTTACATATATACAATGCTTTTCTTTAATACTCTTATCCATATCATATGATGCATGACTTCCCAACTGATCAGTGGTAACTGCCCTACCGCCCGTCTCACGGTGGTGAATGTATGACTACCCAACCGGTGGTAAATAATGATACATAACTGCCTAACCGATGGTAACTTCCCGACCAGCCGTATCCCGGTGGTAAATGAATGTCTGCCCGACTGCCCGTAGCACGGTGGTAAATAAATATGCATGACTGCCCAACCGGCCGTAGCACGGTGGTAAATATGTAACTGCCCAACCGGCCGCAACTCTGTGGTAAATGCATGACTGCCCAACCGGTCGTTGCCTGATGGTAAATGTATAACTACCCGACCGGCCATAGCTCGGTGGTAAATGAATATGCATGACTGCTTAACCGGTGGTAAATAATGATACATAACAACCCAACTGGTGGTAACTGCCCGACCGACCATAGCTCGGTGGTAAATGAATATGCATGAAGATGCGTGTATCACTATATTATAAACATTAACATCTTTATCAAACCTCAATAGGGAACTAGATACATACTTAGACATGCTCGAATATCACTTTACCAGAATGAATAACATAGGCATCCTTAACTGTTAAGAGTAGAATCGCTTATGGAATAGCATTACGTTTACGTATCATTACTTGGATCATGCCAAAAGAAAGAGGGGATAACCTTAACATACGAGGAGTATACCATATTTTGCATCCCTTGTCCACCGATGTAGGATATAGCGAGATGGAAGCTCTCTTATGTTCATAACCTGAAAAACTTTATGGCATGTCCACACATGACACCTTCAAACTCAAACATTTTACAACTGCAACTAACATTATGATTTGAGGCATTAAAGGAAAATGTGTTCCTCTCATCTCCACTCCCACTCTTGTGCACCAACATTTTACAACTGCAACTAACATTAAGATTTTGGGAATATCCTAGTGGGAAGTAGGTCGTGATTTTTTCACCTTTTGAGCTAGGTGTTTTCCACGTAAAAATCTTTGTGTTCTTTATTTTCTGTATTTATTATTTCGCAAACAGTAGAGGTTGGAAGACATAGAAGAACCTGGTCCTCCTATAATTAGTGCACGCAAAAATCGGACACCACACAAATCACCCCCCTCTCATGTGGTATTGACGCATAAAACATCAGTGTCAGATAGTGCAATAAGCGAGGCAATAAATAGGTTAACTAATCAATTATGTAATCAAAATTGTATCACGTAAGCATTTTCAACAATCAAAATGAGTTTTTATCCTGAAAATCAAGTATATTGATTAACAAATATATATCCTTTAAAGTGTATACGGTCAAAATCAAGGAGCCCGATTTCGAAATCCTAAATTTCCATGAGTCCGAGTCCGGGCAACTCGAACTAGGGGTCGAGCCCGGTTGAGAAATACGCACCTTGAGAAGCAAATCGGATACCCGGCATGGTCTACCTCGAGACAATGTAGTTTCGATGACACTCAAGAAAGAGCAGGAATCTCTCAAGGATACGTGGGTTAGGGCGTGAATTGTGAGATAAGATTTGTACGAAATAGTACAAATCCGTACTATGTTGTTATACAGCTATACCAATAATATTCTTTATCATAATTAGAAATGTACCATATTAGGGTTTTTCCTTCTTATATAAAGGGGACGCCAATCATTTGTAAAGCATGGACATCTCATCCACAGCAATAGAACATTTTATTCTTCTTTTCTCGTTTACTATGCTCTACAATTATCCTTCAACTTTATTGTTCTTACTTATTTACTCCTGACCACCTCGAGGCCCCCGAGGTTATCGAGCTCGGGGTAACTATTGCTCTGTCAATACTGGTTTGGTTCATCAATTCTTATTATTCAAATTTAATATTTCTTGTTTATTCACTAGTATTGGAATAAATCACATATCTTTAAGGGAAACGAAGGTCTCGGATTCAATGAAGAAAATAATGTAACAGCTTCAGGGACCAGTGTGCCACCGCTTAACCCTAGGGTAGCACCAGCACCTAACCCAGTTGACATTGGTTCACACATTTCTTTGAACACCGACTTGGGTGCTAATATTGAAGGAAGTATATGCGGAGGGGATCAACCTGACGCCCAAAGGACATAGGTTCGAAGAGAAAGAGAAGTTAGTCTAAAAGGGATTTTTGAAATGTTGCAAGCACAACAAGTTGCTATCGCTCAGTTACAGAGTCAACAAAAGACTCCGAGCATGGCAGGACCAGAAACCACTCATTGTGTCGAGACAACCCCGGAAAGACCAAGTGACAAAGGGTCGGGAACTAACCCCACCATCATGAGAAAGCTCGAGGAACTAAACAAGAGGATCGAGTCGGGAGAAAAAGGGATTGAGGACAATAACAAGAAGGTAGAAACATACAACTCGAGGGTCGACCAAATACCGGGATCACCTACAAAAACAATTCCCCCCGAGTGCGGCACCGAAGCCCATTCCGAAGAAGTTTCGGATGCCAGTCATCCCAAATACAACGGGACTATCGATCCCAACGAGCACATCACCACATACACTTGTGGTAGGAAGGGGAATGATTTGAAGGACGACGAGATAGAGTATGTTCTATTGAAGAAATTTGGAGAAACATTGTCCAAGGGGGCCATGATGTGGTACCATAACCTTCCCCCAAACTCTATTGATTCGTTTGCCATGTTGGCAGACTTGTTTGCAAAGACACATGCTAGTGCCATAAAGGTTGCTACAAGGAAGTTCGATGTATTCAAAATCAAGTAAATGGAGAACAAGATGTTGAGGGAATTTGTATCCCGGTTCCAGTTGGAACGAATGGAGTTACTACCAGTCTCCGATGACTGGGCTGTACAAGTTTTTACTCAAGGGCTGAATGAACAGAGTTCGATAGTTTTGAGGTAGTTGAAGTAGAAATTGATCGAGTATCCCGCCGTGACTTGGGCAGATGTGCATAACATGTACCAGTCAAAAATTAGGGTCGAGGTCAAAGTTCCCGGGGACTTATAAGCAAAATCGGGTTTGATAAGCACTCAGGACCGGTGGAGGCGCCCCAATTATCAGAATACAACTTCGGTGTTGATGCCTCCGGAATCGTCTCAGCCATTGGCAAAATTAGAGAGACCAGATGGCCCAAGCCCATACAGACTGATCCATCTCAGAGGAACCCAACCTAATGTGCAAGTATCATGGTACTCATGGTCATAGGACCGAGGATTGCAGGCAGCTTAGAGAGGAGGAGGCCCGATTCATCAACGAGGGGCACCTTCGAGAATTTCTCAATGACCGGGAAAAAAACTATTTCCGAGAAAGAGACGCTAACAGGAAGAGTGACCCAGAAGAGCCCCAACACGTAATTCACATGATCATCGATGGAGTCGACGTCCCATAGGGACCCATATTCAAATGTAGCAGTGTCTATCACAAGGGAGAAACAGACTCGGGATTACCTGCCCGAGGACACCCTCACATTCAACGAGGAAGACATTGAGGCCTTATCTCAGCCTCACAACTATGCACTGGTAATTTCTATCCTTTTAAATAAAGTTCAAGTTAAACGTGTTCTCGTGGATCCAGGTAGCTCAACAAATATAATCAGATCAAGGGTTGTGGAGCAGCTCGGGCTGCTTGAAAAAATCATATATGCCTCTCGAGTCTTGAATGGATTCAACATGGCGAGTGAAACGATGAATGGGGAAATCATCCTTCCAGTCAACGTGGCCGGAACCATACAAGACACCAAGTTTTATGTCATCGAAGGTGACATAAGGTATAATGCTTTACTTGGAAGGCCATGGATCCATAGCATGAGGGCAGTGCAATCAACCCTTCATCAAATGATGAAGTTCCCAACAAAGAATGGCGTGAAAACAGTATATTGAGAGCAGTATGCAGCTAAGGAGATGTTTGCAGTACACGACTTGGCATCAGTTTCGACACCATCCACATCAAAAAAATCAAAGGACACATAGATAGCCAAATAGAAATCACAACACATACCCTCGGTTGAGCCCGAGGTATAGGTGATCGATGAACATGTGGTCGAGGACGATGAAGAATATTTCCTCACCCCTCGAGCCTTCGTTGCCCCCGAGGAATCAGATGCGACGAAGTCCACAGTCGAAGAACTCTAGCAGGTGATATTGATCGAGCACCTACCGAAATAAAAGGTATACCTGGGGACGGGACTAACCCCCGAACTCAGGAAAAAACTCATGCAATTCCTTATCAATAGCATTGATTGCTTTGCTTGGTCCCACTTAGATATGACAAGGATCACACCGGAGATAACCACCAATCGACTAAGTGTCGACCCTAGGTTTAAACTGGTGAAGAAAAAGACGAGGCCTTAATCCGAGGTAACGCACGCATTCATCAAAGAAAAGGTAACCAAACTTCTCAAAATAGGATCCATTAGCGAAGTAAAATATCCCGAGTGGCTAGCTAACGTAGTGGTGGTCCCTAAAAAGGGAAACAAACTTAGAATGTGTGTAGACTATAAAGATTTGAACAAAGAATGCCTTAAAGATTCTTTCCCACTGCCCAACATCAATTGATTGATCGATGCTACGGCCGGCCACGAGATCCTTACTTTTCTCGACGCCTACTCCGGGTACAATCAAATTCAAATGAACCCGGAGGATCAGGAAAAGACTCCGTGCATCACGAAGTATGGTAAGTATTGCTATAATATAATGCCCTTCGGGCTAAAAAATACAGGAGCTACATATCAACGACTAGTTAATAAGATGTTCAAACATCAAATAGGCAAATCTATGGAAATTTATATTGATGACATGCTAGTTAAGTCCCTGCGCACAGAGGACCATTTGACTCATTTGCAGGCAACGCTCGACATCCTAAGAAAGTACAACATGAAGCTCAACCCCGAGAAATGTGCTTTTGGAGTTGGATCGTGCAAGTTTTGGACTTCATGGTGTGGAATAGGGGGATCGAGATCAACCTGATAAAATCAAAGCCATTGAGGAAATCACCGTAGTGAACAATGTGAAATCCGTACAATGGCTGACCGGACTAATAGCTGCCTTAGTTTGATTTATCTCGAGGTCGTCAGATCAGAGCCATCATAGCCGTATCTGAGGTAGCGGTAAGTGGCGTGTTGGTTCGAGAAGAAAAAGGTACGCAATTCCGTGTCTATTATGTATGTCGGACCCTAGGAGATGATAAAACTAGGTACCCGCATTTGGAAAAGTTAGCTCTTGCATTGATAAGCGCATTGATAAATCGGCCTTAGGCCGATTTATCTCGAGGTCGTCAGATCGGAGCCCATCATAGTCGTATCCGAGGTAGCGGTAAGTGGCGTGTTGGTTCGAGAAGAAAAAGGTACGCAATTCCCTGTCTATTATGTAAGTCGGAACCTTGGAGATGCTGAAACTAGGTATCCGCATTTGGAAAAGTTAGCTCTTGCATTGATAAGCGCATCTAGGAAATTAAAACCATATTTTCAATGTCATACCATATATGTGTTGATTACATACCCACTTCGAAATATCTTGCATAAGACCAAATTATTGGGCCGATTTTCCAAATGGGCCATCAAACTTGGAGGGTATGATATCGAATATCAACCTCGAACGACTATCAAGTCTCAAATTTTGGCAGATTTCATGGCCGATTTTTTGCCTGCCCTCGTACCCGAAGTGGAAAAGGAATTCTTGCTAAAATTGGGTACCTCTTCGGGGGTATGGATCCTCTTCACAGACGGTGCTTCTAATATAAAAGGGTTCGGGCTCGGTATTGTTATGAAGCCTCCTACGCGCAGTATCATTAGGTAATCTATCAAAACTTCTAAATTGACTAACAATGAGGCCGAGTATGAGGCCATTATTGCAGGTCTTGAACTAACCAAAGGCCTTGGAGCAGAGGTCATCGAGAAAAAGTGTGACTCCCTATTGGTAGTTAACCAAGTAAATGGAAGCTTCGAGGTTCGAGAAGATAGGATGCAAAGGGACTTAGACAAACTTCAAGTGACACTGCATCGTTTCAAAGAGTGGACGCTGGTCCACATACCTCGAGAACAGAATAGCCAGGCCGATGAACTCGCAAACTTGGGGACTTCTATTGAAGAAGATGATATTGTCCCGGGAACTGTCGTCCAACTATAGAGGTCGGTAATCGAAAAAGGCCATGCAAAAATTAACTCAACAAGTCTAACGTGGGATTGGAAGAATAAGTACGTCAAATACTTGAAGCATGGGAAGATCCCCTGGGACCCAAAAGAATAAAGGGCCTTCCGAGCCAAAGCAGCTCTATTATCACTCGATGAAAATGGAACATTATATAGAAGGACCATCGATGGACCACTGGCAGTGTGTTTGGGACAGGGGGACACCGATTATATAATATGAGAAATCCACGAAGGCACTTGTGGAAACCATTCTTGTGTCGATTCTTTGGTTCGCAATGTGATTAGAGCAGGGTATTATTGGGACAACATGGAAAAGGATACCGAGGATTTCGTTCCAAGGTGTGATAAATGTCAAAGATTTGCACCGATGATCCATCAACCCGGTGAACAACATTCGGTCCTATCCCCGTGGCAATTCATGAAATGGGGGATTGACATCGTCGGCCCCCTACCAATGGCTCCAGGTAAAGCTAAATTTATTTTGATTATGAGTGACTGTCACGCCTCAAACCTGGGGAGGCGTGGCTGGCACCCGGTTCCACATTGGCCCGAGCGAACCACTCTACAACTCTTCTTTTTTTCTTTTAACTATCATGGGCCAACATAGCCACAACTCGTAATGTATAACTATAAGTGGGCAACACTGTTTCAATACACTATCTTTCTTAAAACATGAATACATATGGGCCGTCAAGGCCTCTGACATACTGTACGAAATGAACCTCTATCTACAAAGCCTATAAGATTATTTGACATCAAATGGGATAGGGTACCGGTCTACCAATGACACTGTAGCAAAACTCTAACATGATTACTTATAGACTCGGCTGCACTTCGAATGAGGTGGAGGCTTACCGATCCTTCGCAGAATGCTAACCTCGTCTACCATGAGGGCTCGACAATCTGATTATCTATAGCTGCAGGCATGAATGCAGCGTCCCCAACAAAAGGACGTCAGTACGAATAATATACTGAGTACGAAAGGCAGAACTGAAACGTAACAATAAGTCAAGATTAATTAAAGACATGTAAGAATCAATCTGATTCTCTTAAGTGCCACCGTATATGCATACTTATTATACTTACATATATACAATGCTTCTCTTTAATACTCTTATCCATATCATATGATGCATGACTGCCCAACTGATCAGTGGTAACTGCCCTACCGCCCTTCGCACGGTGGTGAATGTATGACTGCCCAACCGGTGGTAAATAATGATACATAACTGCCCAATCGGTGGTAACTGCCCGACCAGCAGTAGCCCGGTGGTAAATGCATATCTGCCCGACCGCCCGTAGCACGGTGGTAAATAAATATGCATGACTGCCCAACCGGCCGTAGCACGGTGGTAAATATGTAACTGCCCAACCATCCGCAGCTCGGTGGTAAATGCATGACTGCCCAACCGGCCGTAGCCCGATGGTAAATGTATAACTGCCTGACCGGACGTAGCTCGGTGGTAAATGAATATGCATGACTGCTTAACCGGTGGTAAATAATGATACATAACTTCCCAAATCGGTGGTAACTACCCGACGGGCCGTAGCTCGGTGGTAAATGAATATGCATAAAGATGCGTGTATCACTATATTATAAACATTAACATCTTTATCAAACCTCAATAGGGATCTAGATACATACTTAGACATGCTCGAATATCACTTTACCAGAATCAATAACATAGGCATCCTTAACTGCTAAGAGTAGAATCGCTTATGGAATAGCATTACGTTTACGTATCGTTACTTGGATCATGCCAAAAGAAAGAAGGGATAACCTTAACATACCCGCAGTATACCATATTTTGCATCCCTTGTCCACCGATGTAGGATATAGCGATATGTAAGCTCTCTTATGTTCATATCCAGAAAAACATTCAAGGCATGTCTACACATGACACCTTCAAACTCAAACATTTTCCAACTGGAACTAACATTAAGATTTCAGGAATTAAAGACAAATGTGTTCCTCTCATCTCCACTCCCACTCTCCTGCGCCAGATACCTACTAATGGCACCTTCAACATTAATCTTAATTCCAACAAAGCTATAGCACTCTAAAAGCTCTTTCTGTAACGCTTGAAACATAGTAATAGTGTAAAGCCTTCAACACTGGTCTTCTATAGGGTCTTTCGTGTGCAGAACTGCTTGTAAATTGAGAGATCTAAAATCCTCTTTTCTTTCCTCATATTGATTTAGTCGCAAGAATTTCGTTCGAGAACTCGTAGGAAACAACGTTCTAGTTGTATAAACTTGTACGAATTTGGTCAGAATTTTCGTTGGTAAGGAGCCAAGTCTTTCATCTGATAGTAGACCTTGTATTCAAAATAATAGGAATGAAAGTTTTTTGTACATTACTTACAAGTCTTGGTATTTTAATTATGAGAAAATGAGGTGTCTTCGCACATTACTTGTCAACTAATCAAAACTAGCTAATAGTCATGTTCTTAAGAAAGGGCTTGCTGCCACGTTCTGGGGGTAGGGGTAATTTTGATCTTTATCCAATATTTAATTAATTTAATTAGGTAATATCCCGCTACCGGGTAGTTAAGAAATCACCTGCATAATTAAGAAGTGTCTCAAATTACTTAAAATTTTACTTATTTTTAACACACTTTATACGCCTTACTATTATGGCTATGTGGTACTATATAAAATAAATACGTATACTATTATTTTATTAAAACATCCATATAAAAATACATATATTTTCTCAACTACTAATTTTCCTAATCTCATATAAAGAGTACAAATTCTCGTACGCTTAATTCTTAAAATGTTAAAAAGATAACCTACTTTTCTTGTGAGAAAATAATTTCTTAACCCTCTATAACCTCCTAGTAGACATAAACCCTTCGAACTCATGTGGATTTACTATGCCACATCCTAATTCTAAAGTACGGGATGTAACATTCTTCCCCCTTTAAAAACATTCGTCCTCGAATGTTAACTCTTATAGATTTACATTAAATTTCACTAGGGTCTCCTCTATAAACTGAATTAAAACCCAACCATTGTCTAGAATCTCGGCTATTCACAACCTTTTGTACTTGAGTATCTCGTATCTTCTTAACTTCTACCTTACTTGGTTTTCAATCTCGCATCGTATCTTCTGTATCTCTCATAACCTCCCTTCCACATAGGTGGAAATTACCTCTTAAAGCTCTTCTGTGACAGCACCTCTAGTGCAAACAAAATTTATACTGACTTCTTACGATTAAGCTCTATGGCACGATCTGGAAACATAAGAAGGGTAACATTTCCTAAATGTCCTATAGCCTCTCAATTATAAATGTGGCGCGCAACACACCCATAAGGTAGACTCTACTAGGCACGGCTTTGTAGACTCCCTAGGACACGACCCGCTTTGATACAACTTTGTCACACCCCAAACATGGGGAGGCGTGGCTGGCACCCGGTGCCGCATTGGCCTGAGCGAACCACTATGCAATGTTTTTTTTCTTTTAACAATCATGGCCACAACATGGCCGGCAGCTGTGGAACGCCTCTGGATGAATGCAGCCTGTATAAGTCTACAAATCAATCACTGTACTATAAAGGTACCTGTGCAACAAAATGCACAGAAAGTGTAGTATTAGTACATATACATATATGTACCCAGTGAGTATCCCGTCTAATCTCGAAGAAGTAGTGACGAGAGGTCGACTCGATACTAACTAAGGTCACACTGTGATAATAATAGACAGGATATAAGGAAAACAGTAGGCATGTAAGACAAATAAACATCAAAATGCATCAATAAGAGGTATCCAAATAACAGTGGAAATCAAGCAAGTCCTGTATCCCAAAGTGAAATCACTCTCACGATTCTTCCGTGGCGTACGACCCGATCCCATAATGAATTCACTCTCATCACTCCGCTGTGGCGTACGGCCCAATCCCATAGTGTAATCACTCTCATCACTCCGTCGTGGCGTACGGCCCGATCCCATAATGAATTCACTCTCATCACTCCGCTGTGGCGTACGGCCCAATCCCATAGTGTAATCACTCTCATCACTCCGTCGTGGCGTACGGCCCGATCCCATAATGAATTCACTCTCATCACTCTGATGTGGCGTACGGCCTGATCCCAAAGTGTAATCACTCGCATCACTCTGCCGTGGCGTACGGCTCGATCCCATAATGAATTCACTCTCATCACTTCGCCGTGGCGTACGGCCCGATCCCATAGTGTAATCACTCTCATCACTCCGACGTGGCGTATGGCTCGATCCCATGGTGTAATCACTCGCATCACTCCGCCGTGGCGTACGACCCGATCCCATAATGAAAAACAAGAACAATGGAAACGAGTCAAGTATCACTATCCTTTAGATGAAACATCACCAATCACAACAGAAGCACAGAGCATATTTACATCATGACAGGGGAAAACAAGGAACATGATGTGGCCTAACTACCCGGACAAAACAATAATAGTCACAATGTACGGACTCTCGTCACTTGGTGCGTATGTAGCCCCCAAACAAGTACACATAGCATTTGAAGTTACCTAAGGAGACAATTCCCTCTTACAAGGTTAGAAAGGAGACTCACCTCGCTCCGAAGCTCCATAACCGGCTTCCAAGCCCTTACGACGACCCCAACGGATGCGCAACACCCCCAAACTATCCAAATAACGATAATTCAATGAAAGTGTACTCTAATATTTTCTAAAAATTCAGATTATATAGTTTCCCAACTCCGCTCAAGGAATTTACCAAAATGTCCTCGGGCCCACGTGCCCGGATTCTAAAATTTCTCGAAGATAAATTCTACCCATAACTTTACTAACTCAAATATACAATTTGTTACAATTTTCATGCTCAAATTCATGGCTAAAATCAAATTTTATCAATTCTAAGTTTTCTTGCAATTTCCCCAAATTTTTCCGAATTTCTCGTATCCAATCTATGTAATAAATCTTGTATTTAGCTTGGAAATAAGTAGAAACAACTTACCTTTGATGCTTGATCAAAATCCCCCTAGAAATGCTCTCCAAAATCATCCAAGCCAAATGAAAGAAATGGCCAAAATTCGAGTTTAAAGAATCTGCCCCTGCTTCATCGAGTTGTACCTTGCACTTGTGCTGCATAGGTTGTACATCCTATTAAAATTCCCTTGTTGAACACCTTCTGTTAAGACACCCATAACGTCTTGTACAAATATCCAAATAACAAACGGTTTGAGGATTTAGAAACTAGACTCAAAGATCTTTATTTTGATAGGTTGTACACCATATAACACTTTATATATTCCGAGATATGAGCTTCTAAAGTCGGCTCTCTGCATCTGAAATTCTATCGAAACTGCTCGACTAGCCACCTTCAACCTATAATACATTCAAGTACAAATGTCCAATTGATGCATGAATTAATATTCTGAAAACTAGGTTGCACGGGCTACAACTTTCATGTTTTGAAAATTGTTATATTCCTTATAGATTTCGATATATAAGCTTCCAAAGTAGGCTCCTCGTGCACTAATTGCTGTCCAAAATCTGCAGAAATTTTCTGCAATTTTCCTTCTTTCTTTTGTCCGAAATTCATTCTGTTAACCTTCTGAAATCCACCCGAGGCCCTCGAGACCTTAACCAACTATACCAACATATCCCAAAACATGATACGAACTCGCTCGAGGCCTCAAATCACATCAAACAACGCCGAAATCTCGAATCGCACTAAAATTCAAACTTTATGAACTTTGAAATTTCAACTTCTACATCCGATGCCGAAACCTATCAAATCACGTCCGATTGACCCCAAATTTTGCACACAAGTCATATTCGACATTACTGACCTGCTCCAACTTTCGGAATTGGAATCTGACCCCGATATCAAAAAGTCAAACTCTCGGTCAAACTTCTCAAAAACTTTCAAATTTCTATATTTAGTCAAATGACTTCAAAATGACCTCGGGACATCCAAATTCACTTCCGATCGCGCTCCCAACTCCAGAATCACCATACGAAGCTATTCCCAAACTCGGAATCCCAAACGGATATCAATATCATTGAAATGCGCTTCAAGCCAAACTTAGAAAATTTCTTCAAAAATACTAACTTCCACAATATACACTGAAACGCTCTCGGGTTATCTAAATCCCGATCCGGACATATGCCCAAGTCCGAAATCATCATACGAACCTGCTGGAACCTTCGGATCCTGATTCCGAGGTCGTTTACTCAAAATTCAATCCCAAAACCAAATTGAATCAACTTAAGAACTTAAGAAATTCTAGAATTCACTTCAATGCGCCGAACCGGTCTATACTACTCGGAATGACTTCAAATTTTGCAGACAAGTTATAAATGACATAACGGAACTATTCCCGGTCTCGGAATTTCATTCGGACCTCGGGAACATAAAATCACATTTCAAGCCAAATTTCAAATTCTTTAAAAATCCTCAAAACTTCATTAACTCCAATTTTCTCATTTTGATCCGAAACCCGTCAAATCAAGTCCGTTTCTTACCAAATTTCACAGATAACTTAAATAACACATATTGAACCTGTTCCGGGCTCCGGAATCATAATACGGGCCCGGCCGCACAGGTTTTACATCAAGGTTCATTTTTCATAAGCCTTTAATATTTTCATAAAACAATTTCCTTTAAAAATTCATTTCTCGGACTTGGGTCCTCGGAATTCGATTCCGAGCATACGCCCAAGTCCCATATTTTCCTACGGACCTTCCGGGGCCGTCGTATCACGGATCCCGGTCCGTTCACCAAAAATGTTGACCAAAATCAACTTTATTCAACTAATTATCATAAATTCAACTCTTTATCAAGTTTCCACATAAAGGCTTCTCGGCTACGCGTCTGGGCTGTTCACGCAGATCGAGGTGAGATTGACGGAGGCTGTCGAGGCCTCAGAACACAGTCATAATTAAATTTACATAAGATGACCTTTTGGGTCATCATAGTTTACTCAAAATTCCACTCTTACTTAATTTCTCAACTTAAGGCTTCTGAAATGAGAATTTTCCTTTCAATTTAACCCCAAACCCCCTTAATTTCAACTCTGACAATACCCACAAGTCACAATACCCGAAATGAAGTTGTTCATGACTCTCAACTACTGAACGACGCGCTGGATGTCAAAACGACCGGTCGGGTCGTTACATTCTCCCTCACTTAAACAGACGTTCGTCCTCGAACGTGCCAGGAACTGCCTCAGAATTACCTGGAATCACAATTTAACACCTCGTGCACCTGCCCGTGCTACCACAACCCGGTTGAGCACATAAGCTTGATCAAATCTGAAGATATCCTCCTTTATCCATATAATAAACTCAGACCCCAGTTCAACACTTGAAATGCTATAATGCTGATGATACCACCACAACGGAGGAAATGTGTAGAAATTCCTATCCAACTGCAGAGTTAACCACACGTTGAAATCTTTTCTCTAAACTTAGATCATTATCTTATTGCAAACAAATAATGGCAACTCCCTTGCAATATACTCGCATAATCCTATCGCACCGATCCCAAATTTATAAATCTCGTCTCACCCAGTATGAACTGCTCAGATAACCAATCACCCCAGGCATAACCAACAGTCTCACACGATGCCACAATGCGCCAATAGGCCACAATTC
>ML249535.1:0-31262 GCA_005239495.1 Nicotiana undulata | reverse complement strand
CTCACGTGTTAACCTAGAAAGCGTACATTAACGAAAATTATTGTTAGACGACTAAGAAAATAATTATCATGTATTATTAAAAAAAAATCTCCCATTAGAATATTTTAATAGATCATATATTGTCAATTTTTTCCATATTTAAAAAATATATATTCACTTATCAAAACTTTATCTATAACTTTAAAAAAGTAAGATTGGAATAATATTCATGTAACAAAAAAAGAACGAAAACTCGAAAAACCCGACAAAATCGAACCAATCCAAACTGATATAATTGGTTTGGTTTGGTTTTGATAAAAACCGAACCAACCCGGTCCATGTACACTCCTACCTACCGGCTACCTCATGCAACTTTCCAATTTTACCGGATAGAAACTTGGTCAGGGAGATCAGGGGCAAAGTAAGGGTGTTATTTACGGGTTCGGACGAACTTAGTAACTTTTTGTTTAGATCATGTAGTTATACTACAAAATCTATTAAATATATATAAATACTTAGTCGCTAATCCAGTAATTAACGAGCTATGAATTCGGCTATAACTTCAGAACACATAAACTTTAAATCTCGGTTTCACCTTCGGAGAGATGCCTATATATGTTGGTTAATCACTCCCAAGTTTCAACACCATCTCCATCTTTCCCACCTCCTTGTAACCCCACACCCCTACTCCAAATAAACATTTTTTGTGCAAATGCATGTGCCAACTAGGAAGCCTAATTGCATTATAACCTGAACATGACACAATGTTTGCTCTAGGGATATACATGAAAGGCATGTGACGTTGTATGTCCCCCCCCCCCCCCCCCCCCCCCCCCCCCCCCCCTCCCCCACAATGGGCCAACCAGTGAAAATAATCTTGGACCCGGACAATTCGCAAGATGTGCTACTCAACTCTACTGGAGAGATCAAAATTATTGAAAAAATAACACTGTATAATCGTCCTCGAAATGATAACAGACAAAATTATATATCTTTTATTTCTTTGTACATTATATACAAAAAACATATAATGTTTATATATTTTTGCGGCTACCGAATGTAAATAGTTTCGACCACGGGCTAAAAGATAATATTTTCATGTGGCGCTTAGTTTTGCGCTACCCGTTGAATTTATACTCACTTTTTTTAAAAATAAAATATATGATACCCAATTTTTAGGTAATGTTAGATACATACACTTTTCTCTTCTTCTTCCCTATTGCTTTCTATTTCGTTGCGCTTAGGGTTTCTTCGTCTTATTCTTCTTGGTTGCAAAATAGCCAGGTTGTCAAATCTGTTATTGTTATGATAATTTAATGATTGTGGTTTGTTTTTTGCGGTACTTCAAAGTTATGTTTCAAATTTGAGCTTATTTAAAGTAAATTTGGGCGTTGAATAATGTGTTGGATTGTTGAAATTCGGAAAACAAGTTTATGCTTCAGAATTTAAGATTCAAACTATGAAGTTGCATTGAAGAGATTGAACTATTTAATATTCAAATTTTTAAAATTGTATTAAAAGATGGAAGAACTTCAGATTTAATTTCTGAAGTTGCATTTAAGAGAATAAGAATTACATCTGATACGAGTGGGTACACTTTGCAAAAAAAATTGTAAAACGGATAATAACTTGAATGGTGTCCCCAAAAGTTGATATATACAAAAATGTGTCACTGGAAGTGATCTTTGCCCAATTATTTTTACAAGGGAGTTGTTTTCCAATATTTGGTTATAGAAAATAATTTTCAAGGATTCTGTTTACCACCCTAGGGGGAAAAAATTAAAATGATGGCTTTAATTTTCTGATCCCTTTATGCTTCTCCACATTGCCACATGCAAGAACTGAAATTTCAACTTTGTATTATTTTAATCAGCCCTTATAAACTCCTAATGATTGGTTTAGATCCCACACTAATATTATTACGCAGACAATGAGTAGAAGGAAAAAGGGAGAATACATAGAACCAACGACCTTAATAACAACCTCAACTAAAAAAGATGCTCCTATTTAGACTCTTTGAAGAAAGAGAAATGACTTTAAAAGACTAGAAATTATTAATTTGTTTACAGTTGGCTTTAGCTTCTGTTTAATTTGTCTGCTGCCCTACCAAATTAAATCCATTGAATTGTTCAACAGACAACCCATGATTGGCAGCAGATATGAAAATGTCCCTCAAGTGCAGGAAAGGTTACAATTAGAACAAAATCAATATAATTCCTATTGAATAAAGGGTTATATAAGAAGGGCCTCTTATCTGTATTGATGTTCAAAGAAGAAATGAAGGGTAAGTTAAGACAGAGTGAAAGAAAAGGACTAGTGTCTTGTGTTATGTTTGTCTATGGGGCAGAAATAGAGCACAATTGTCTTTAGGAATTTGCATTTTCATTTAAAGAGGAAAATGGCTTACAGTTGTTTGCAGTGAAAATGACATTCACATGGTGCAACGAGAGGCGGACCTATGTGTTACAGTGAGGGGTTATCGGACTCCGTAAGTTTTGGTAGAACTTTTGTATATGTATATATATATATAGGAATTTTTACATTCCTATACCATATAGGAAACTATATTACCCTCAATGTTTAAGGTTTGATATAATTACATTTAGTATACCTAATTACCAATTATATACTATTTGTATATTAACTCTACATTAAATGGTCCNGGGTCCCTTTTTTCCCAAAAACCCCCCCCCCCCCCCCCCCAACGTTTCTTTCCCATTATTTGTTGAACTGTAGGCTTAGAATCCGCAAGTTGAGTAGATCAGTACCTATCCATGCAGGGATTCTTCCTGTTGGTATGCCGCCATTGAAGCTATCAACTTATTCCCTCCAAGATCCAAGATTTGCAATAATTGACATTGTGAGAAAGAAGGCAACATCCCGCTAAAACTATTCTGGTGTATGTATAATGCCTTCAAACTTTCCAAGGAACCTAATGATTGTGGAAGTTTTCTAGAGAAATTGTTATAGGCTAGATTAAGAACAACTAGATTACTCATATTCATCCAACAATCAGGAAGTTCTCCTGAAAATTGGTTGTGTGACAAGTCAAGGGAAGTGAAGATTTGAGTGTATTATCACCACATTCACAGGAAAAGAATGAAAAAGTTGCTCATGCAAGTGAAGATAAGAGGCATAGTCTTTCTCCGCGTCCCAATTCTCATTTCAATTGTAGCATAATTAGGATTTTCGACATAATTGCGTTTTTTGCAGAAGATATGTAGAAGTTTTAGTCGTTTTTGATTTGTGAAAACAGAAAACAAAGCATCTACAATCAGAATACAAATAATCTATAATTTGTATACAATTTATCTACAAACTGGGTACATTGAATTTTAATATCCCAATTCTCATTCAATTGTAGCTTAATTGGAATTTTCGACATAATTAGTTTTTTGCAGAAGATTTGTAGAAGTTTTAGTCGTTTTTGATTTGTGAAAACAGAAAACAAAGCATCTACAATCAGAATACAAATAATCTATAATTTATATACAATTTATCTACAAACTAGGTACATTGAATTTTAATATCCCAATTCTCATTCAATTGTAGCTTAATTGGAATTTTCGACATAATTACGTTTTTGCAGAAGATTTGTAGAAGTTTTAGTCGTTTTTTATTTGTGAAAACAGAAAACAAAGCATCTACAATCAAAATACAAATAATCTACAATTTATCTACAAAATATCTACAAACTGGGTACATTGAATTTTAATATCTCAATTACCATTCGATTATAGCTTAATTGGGATTTTCGACATAATTGTGTTTTTTGCAGAAGATTTGTAGAAGTTTTAGTCGTTTTTGATTTGTGAAAACAGAAAACAAAGCCTCTACAATCAAAATACAAATAATCTACAATTTATTTACAAAATATCTACAAACTAGGTACATTGAATTTTAATATCCCAATTCCCATTCGATTGTAGTTTAATTGGGATTTTCGACATAATTGCATTTTTTGCAGAAGATTTGTAGAAGTTTTAGTCGTTTTTTATTTGTGAAATGATAAAAAAAAATGTCGAAACAGAGTATATCGCAAAAACAGAGTTGTACAATTTGAATAGAAAGAGACGAAAATTAATACAGCGTGATTTGCGTTTGAAAATATCTTAAAGAATCTTTAATTCCCCAATATTAGCGCGCCTAAAAGGAATTCTAATGCTACAATGATTCCTTATTTAATGAAATATCTGGAAGAATATTTACTTCCCTAATTTTAGCGCGCCTAAATAGGAAGACTACAGCTACTAAGATTCTATATTTAATGAATTGTATTTTTTTTGTAGAAAAACTATTAACATGGCAGGTAATTTCCAAACCATGAACATATTTGGTAATATAGTTTACTATATGGTATAAGAACGAAAATTTTCCATATATATATATACCTTGAAAATGGTTAATTTAAAGCACCTGACACCTTGAATATTAAAAGCCTTTAGGGGACTTTGATTGAGCAGAATATTGTGACCCGTTGCGTAAAAAATTTGGGTCCACCTCTGGATCGAACCCCAACCCTCCCCAAGAAACTAGTAATTTTAAGCTCAAACACTAGAAAAGGAAAAGAATGGATGACATTATATAAGTTGATAACTAGAGGTTGATTCAAAATGGAAATACATTAAGTAATGGCAGCACAAGCATCCCTAATGCTAAGGGCGGAGCTACAACCGGCGAAGGGGGGTCAATACGAAAATCTTTTTTTTAGAAAATTATATTGTATATATATGCAAAATATTATTTCATATATATATAAAAATAAATTTTGAACACCTTTAGTGAAATGTCTAATTTTGTCACTTGCCTATGCATATTCTTACTTTTCAATAGCTGACAGAAGCCATTTTCCCACAAAATTTGGTCTTGTTTTTGAAATGTTGGATGGTTCAAAATTACTATGAGTTGAAAAGAGTAGCTAATGCTTAATAATGTTGCAGTGCTATACATTTTTTTCCCTCAAGTTGGAATTGAATAGCTATAGAGAGAAATATTTGGAATGGGTTGGAGTTCAACCCATATACATATAGTACAGACAAGATTTGAAGTGAAGATTGCATTAGCTGTGTGAATTATAGTACTATTTTGACACCCATGTTTTTACAGACAAGCAGAAGTGGCATTTTTTCTGGAAATAGCTATGTCCAAAGATCTTGTCTCAGGTAAATTTAAGGGGCAACATGTTAATTATGACCCAATCATTGATCAATAAATAGAAGAAATCGGGCTGGAAGATCAATGTTGATGTTCTTGTACTGCTACATTATCAAAAAATTCATGATCACTATATCGTTTTAATTTTTTCCCGTCGTTAACTCTTTAAAGTCTTGCAAATCTCTCAAAAAGTCTAGGAGCCTCCAAACCAGCTTTTTAACTTGCGGAAGTGTTTGGCAACAAAAAAAAAAGCTTAAAAAAAGTTAAAATCTTCTTTAAAAAAAACAAAATCAATAAGTTAGAAAACCCAACTTTTTCGAAATTGACTTAAAAGTCATATTGCTTTGACCAAGAATATTACATTTTTATCCCTTATAATTTTTTTAATCCCGAAATTACCCATCAGTAGAAAACCTTACAACATACTATCTTTTTCTTTTCTCCATTGCTTTCTTCTTGGTCATTTTCCATAACTTTCCTCTCTTTTCTATTCATTTCTTTCTTTATACTTTCATTCATTATTTTCCCATCTTTTTCCATTCCTGTCAGTGCTGCTATGAACTGAAAATATATTTACGTGTTCCTTTCCTTTCTTTCATCAAATATATTTTCCGTTGCCCACTCTTGCTCACCTCTTAATCTCTGAGAAATTATTGTATTTTCCATCCGAGAATGTGAAGTCCGGCGATATGATAGGAGTGAACGGAGATTAGCGAAGATTTTGGGATAGCTTCATTCCCTGGCGCCGGCCACCTCTATTGCTACTTGATTCTTGACAACTTTAAAGATATTTCAGTCATTTTAACAAGAAAAAGTGCTTACCAACACTTGTTTACCAAACATTGCATCAACTTTTTTCAGTTTCAGTAATTTTATCCAAACACGTAACTGTTTATTTATAATACAAGCTCCAACAGTTATAAAGTGCTTTTAAGCACTTAACTTAAAAGCCATTTTTTTTAAGTCAATCCAAACATATGTTAGAAATCTGTAATTGTAAAACAATTATGGAGAAAATAAAATAACATAAATAGAAATATAAACGTAATGAAAAACCAATTCGAGCCCACTGAATTCACAGTGTTTCCTTAAGGAATTTAATCCTCTCCTAGTACCCAATATGGATTATTTCCTCCAAGGATAGAATGAATTACACACTGGTGTAGTGGTACTTCAAACCTCAGTATTTCAGCAAACTCAAAGTTCGGTAGCAAATCACACTTACTTGCTTTCTTTGAAGATGAAAGTATGCAGAAAGAACGAGGAGAACTCAGAAATTAGTATGTAAAATCTTAGAGAATGCTGAAATTTGAAGAGGTGCAACTCTTCAGAATGACTGCCCATAGAGTAAATGCCATAACATAATTGGCTATTTACTCAATACTAAAGAGGAAAAATTGAAGGGTAGTTAATTTTCTGTTACAAAACAGAAAAATAAATTATGGATAACTGAAATGGATTTAATATTAATATTAATATTTATTATTAATATTTTGTTATTAAAACAGATATTTAATAATATTTCTGTTAATATTTACTATTAACAAATAAATTTGGTCCAAAAAATAATCTCTCGATCGATTTGATCGAGGCCGAGGCGAGCGACGACGGCGCGAGGCTTGCTTTCTTCTCAACTCTTTATTAGCTAGAAGAAGAGCAATTGCTTATATACCGTCTTTTTCTCTTCCTATGTGGGACAATTAAGGAGGAAACCTCAAATATTACTCAAATATTTTATTTTCCCATTCACCCTATTTTAAGTATTAATAAATTATTAATACGTAAAGAAAAAAAAACAGACTCTAATTGTCAAAAACTTTTGTAATTCTAGTGGCTAAACCTCACTTCTTTCTTCAGTTATAAAGTCGTCCATATTCTATAAGCGACTTGATTGGGTGTACAACCAATAAGATTTCTAGCTAGCTACATTATTTATTTAGACCAATTAAACATAACAAATCCAGAGGATAAATATCGAGGGTCTATTAGAAGTAACATTTTTACCTCTGCAAGATAAAAATAGAATCTGCGATTTTTTATACACACTATCCTTCCCAATCCTTACTTGTCGAAAATTTGGAATGTTGTTGGTGGCGGTTAATCCAGAGGATAAATGTAGAGCCGACAAAAGTCTACTGTGTTGGCCATAACATAAAGAGTTGACTTGGACCTTAGTGAGAAATAATTAACCTCTACGTATCTTGAGCATCATAAAGAATATTGGATTCTGTCTACATAATCTGAAAAGAGACCCCAAATCAATTCTCATGTCTGTTTTCAAGACCAAGTCACCTGAGTTGACAATAGAAAGAGATCAGAAGCTCATGATTCTATGTTATCGTGAGAAATACAGGGGATTGTATGAAGAATTTCCTTCACTTGACCACCTAAAAATTGCTAATTCAGATCACATTATGCCTCTCTAACCCATTTTCATTTTTACCTCCAAACTCCATTTTGGAGTCAAAATGAGGGAAAATCGCACGGACTAGCTAGTTTTTAAAGTAGCAAGCGATTGCAGAATCATTAAAAAATAGTCATTATTTTGCTGTAACACGGAAAGTTCAAAGCATAATATACTGCAAATTGGAGCACTTTTGTATGAACTTCCAGCATGTTATGTTGGAACTCTAGTACACGAAAAATTCCAATATAATATACTGGAGATTGGAGCACTTGTGTATGAACTTTCAGCATATTATGTTGGAACTCCAACACACGGAAAGCTCCAACATAATATACTGGAGATTGGAGCACCTGCACATTTTAAAATTCTTGCATGTTACGTTGGAAGTTCACGTGTAAAAGATTCGAATTCCAGCATATTATGCAGGAATATTTTCGGATTTTGACAGTGTTTTTGTTCAGATTTATCTTTTACATGAAAAATGGCTAAATTTCAATTACTTCTGAAATTATGATTATTTTTCAATTACGACTTGTAAATCATACTATTTTTTAATTTCTCTCCCAAAAATGGAAGAATTTTGCTCCAATCCAACTGCGAAATTGTCACTATTCTAGAGGGTGAACAGTGACACTATTCATCCATTCCATCACTATTTTTTATTATTTTATTATTATTATTATTATTATTTATTACTTAACCCTTTTAATTTATCAAATTATATATACCTAATTATGTTTATGTAATATCTTTATAATATTAATTTTACATCTTAATTTTTGTGTAAAATTTTGATAAATTAATTTTCGTGCCTATATTATTTTTATGTAAAATTGTAAGTTAATTTTATTATAAGTTATAGTTATATAAAACAAATATATAACTGTCATAACAATGAAAGTTATTGTTTGCAATAAATTTATGCAGAGAAAAATAAAACTCCAATCACAAGCAACTATAAAGAAAAAAAGAATTTTATTGATAACCATTGTAGGTTACAACCCTATTTATCCCTTTATTCTTCCCTTTGATTTACTCTACGTGATTCGAGGGCCTTAGCAGCGTATTTATCGAACGTAAGACTTTAAGCAAGACATATTTGACATGTCTTTGATCGCTTAATGAATATTCCAAGTGTTTCATGGAATTTCGGAGATCTCATATTTGATCTCTTTGTGCATATTTCGAGAGTTTATGAAATTGTTGAGATCCTCCTTGAAGGACATATGTAGCCTTATTTATAGGCATGAATTAAGGTTTAGGCGGAGTAGCCACCAAGTAACCCGAATAGAATCCTACTATTTCAAGAGTTATCTTGAATTTAGGACTTATCTTGATCTGTTAAACTTTCAGTGTCTGAAAATACCCCTTACTTCAAGGTTTGTTGAGGTGTAGGCTTGCTGAAACTTGAAGGCGAGACTTGAAGTACCCGACCATCACAACATATAATCTTGAAACTTGAAGTTTTTGATTTGCAGGAGGAAGAGATGAAGGGCAGAACTAGTCCCACCGGGCGTGCTAATTTGAAACTTGTCGTCGAAGAAGAAGAAGAAGACATGATATACATTATATTTACGAAATTATAGTAAAATTATAGTAAAATTGTAGAAAAATTGTATTCTGTTGTATACACACACACACACACACACACACACACACATATATATATATATATATATATATATATATGTGTGTGTGTGTGTGTGTGTGTGTGTGTGTATACAACAGAATACAATTTTTCTACAATTTTACTATAATTTTACTATAATTTCGTAAATATAATGTATATCATGTCTTCTTCTTCTTCTTCGACGACAAGTTTCAAATTAGCACGCCCGGTGGGACTAGTTCTGCCCTTCATCTCTTCCTCCTGCAAATCAAAAACTTCAAGTTTCAAGATTATATGTTGTGATGGTCGGGTACTTCAAGTCTCGCCTTCAAGTTTCAGCAAGCCTACACCTCAACAAACCTTGAAGTAAGGGGTATTTTCAGACACTGAAAGTTTAACAGATCAAGATAAGTCCTAAATTCAAGATAACTCTTGAAATAGTAGGATTCTATTCGGGTTACTTGGTGGCTACNATATATATATATATATATATTGTATGAAAGTTGAACAATATTGTATAAAGATTATATTTAAGTTGTATGATATTGTAGTTGTATATTACTGAGTAGAAATGTATGAAAATTGTAGATAAGTTGTAGATAATTTGTATAATATATAATTAGTTTTATGCAATTTGTTTTTACTATGTATAAATCAAATACAAAATCTACAAAATATATATTGTATAAATTTTGTATTTAAGTTGTATGTTATTGTAGTTGTATTTAACGGGTAGAAATAATGTATAAAAGATGTAGATAAGTTGTAGATAAATTGTATAATATTATAATTAGTCGTATGAAATTTATTTTTACTATTTATAAATCAGATACAAAATATACAATAGACATATTGTATACAATTTGTATTTAAGTTGTATGTTATTGTAGTTATATTTAACTTAATAGTGTACGAAAAAATTCCCATGAATAAATTGTGTGCATATAAACGAATTCATAATATGTTAACAAATTGACAACTGAATAAATTTTGAGATGATTTATTATTTGAGATATGTTAACAAACTGACAACTTAGCCGATTTGGAACAATACTTCAAATTAACCTTGAAGCCAATTGCATCTCCTTCTGAATTATAAATTGGAAATTCTTTTCCGAAGCACTGCCAAAAATCTATTTCATTTCCAACAATCCGAATTTTTCCAATTTTTCCTCGTAAATACTCATCTCGATGGACGAAGAAGAACCATTCTCCTTCGCCGCACATGTTTTCTACTATAAAAAGAAAATAGAAAAATAAATTGTCAAATTACAAGTTTCTTTTTCAGTACACAAACTTGTACTAAAAAAATAGTAAGCCCAAATTAATTATCTTTGTCCTACTTGAATCGCACATACTTTTGTTTTTGATCTGAAATACTTTTTGTCAACTTTAATTGATTAGTGTATTTTAAGGCGAAAGAAAAATAAATAAAGAGAAGATGAGAGAAAAAAGGAAAAGGAGTAACTACATCTCTTGATTGAAGTCACAAATAATAAATTGGGAATTGTATATATTTTGCAAATAAAATTTATTTATACCGGGTAATTAACTAAACATAAACATTAAGGATAATAAAGTATCAAATAGTGTATAGAAATAAAAAAAACTCTTTTGAATTTCTCCCATGAAAGCCCAGATCAAGCCGAGCATGTCGCGCAGCAATTCGCCAAGTCCAAAATGTTTCTTTATTAGAATTAGTAGGCTGATCCAGCAAGACGAAAACGTAAGAATCCAATCGAAGTGCAAAGACAAAAGCCTAGATCATAACCACTAAGGCTTTGCTTTTTGTTCGAAACTTGATACAAATAGCATTGACAAATATATATTGTTTATTTTTACTAACCGGTATACATATATATATATACTTATTATACATTATTGTATACGTATTATATATTAATTCTGCGTTAATACCGTAGGCCATCACCACCACTTTGTTCACACTCACTGCATAACCACCCTGCCAACCGCCAGCATCCACCATTACCACTAGTTTTACCTTATCATATTCTCTTAACTCTTTCCTTCCCTTTCTCGTCTCTTCTTCTTTCAATACCACTATTGTTAGGGTCGGACCTAGCGTATTACCAACGGGTTAACCCATAACTTTTTATGCAAAGTAAAAATTTATATGTAAAAGTCTATTAAACTCGTCAATATAATCCATGACTTTACAAATATAATGAGTTCAATACTAAAAACTTTAAAAACTAAACCTATATGATTTAAATTCTGAAATCGCCTCGGACAATTGCAACACCAAACAATGAGATAAAAAAGTGGTACACAATCATAAATTCAGTTTAACCAAAAAGGCAGATCCAATGATTAGCCGTATTAATATACTGAAACAAAAGAAAGTATAGATGCAAAACTGAAGCTTTGGTAAATATTCACAAAAATCATATCACTTGCAATCAAGATCCTGAATAGCACTTATTGTCAAATTAATATTCATAGTACAACTCAAATCTGCATTATTGAGGTCAGTCTTTTCGGATCTTTTTCTCCTAAAAACCCTAAAAATCTGTAGTTTCCCTCTCAACATAGCATGGCTAGTCACTGGCAAAATCCCATTAGTATTATTGACTCCTTGTGTTATATGCTAAAAGTAGTTAAGGGCAGAATAGTCTTTACACGGAGTTAGTTAAGTGGTTAAAGTTTGTTAGAAGTTAGTTACGGAAGAGAAGTTAGTTAGCCGGAAAGATAAATAGGGGCTCAATCAATTGTAAAGGATATTCATTCAGATTAATATCAATTGTTCTTCTTCTCTAAACTCTCTACTTCTAGATTCTTCTACTGTTAAGATTGTTCAGAGGCCATTCCTAACCTTGGCTTCTTAGATCTTACAGAAGTGTACTGAATTTGATTCAAGTACACAACATTGGTATCAGAGTAGTCGAATTTGGGAGCGTAATCATACCGGAAACTGTGACGAGGAACGGCGAGGTGAGACGGGAGCTGGATGAGCTTCGCGAGCAGATACGGTCCATCGGGGAAAGACACGAGGAACAAGTTCGAACTATGGGGGAAAGGCAAGAGGAAGCGATGGGAGAAATTAGACAGTTAATTGCAGCAATGGCGGCTAATCCAGCAATGGCGGCTAGAGGCGTGAGGGAGAATAGGGGTAATCGAGGATATGACCACCATGAAGAGCACAATCACCAGTATACAGTGGGGACTAGATATTCACGAGTTGAATTTCCCAAGTTTGGGGGTGAGGATTTGAATGAGTGGATCTATAGTTGTGAACAATTTTTTGATGCGGATAAAACACCAGAGGAGAGCAAGGTGACATTAGTTGCTATTAACTTGGAGGGAAGAGCTTTGCAATGGCATAAATCGATGTTGAAGGCGAGATTAGGTAGACTTCCAAACTGGAACAACTATGTTCGAGCTCTCCAGTTAAGGTTTGCTGATAATTTGTATGATGATCCTATGGCTGAATTAATTTTTTTAAAGCAAACTGGTACTGTCCAAGAATTCCTAGATAAGTTTGATGGAATGATCAATCAAGTGGAGCTGAGTGAAGAGTATTCTATCAGTTGTTTTTTGAAAGGTCTAAGGCCAGATATTGAGGTGCAAGTACGCATGCTTGCTCCTCGAACTCTTATGAGGGCCTATAGTTTAGCTAGGTTAGCTGAACAATCCTTGAAATTGCAAAGGGAACAGAATTAGCTCAATTCAAGGAGTTCTAAACCTTTTCTTCCTACTCCTCATTCCTCATGGTCATCAAAGAATTACTATTCAAATACAAGTAATTCTAGTAGTAAAGGAACATAGGGGAGCAGGTTGTTGACTAACTCTAGTCGACCTACTATAAAGGCTTCAAGGAGGCTGACTCCTGCAGAGATAGATGAAAAGAGAGCACAGGGGTTGTGCTATTGGTGTGATGAGAAGTATGTCATTGGGCATAAATGTAAGAAAAATAAGCAGTTATTCATCCTTGAAGTGGATGAAGATATGGAAGAGTGGGAAATGGAGGAAGGCTTGACTGAGTTGATTGAAGGGGAAGAATCGACTCTAAATCCTCAAATGTCAGTGCATGCTCTTGATGGCACCACTGACTATAGGACTATGAGGGTGAGAGGAGGAGTAAAGGGAAAGATAGTGCATGTTTTGATTGATTCTGGATCTACACACAACTTTATGGACCTAAAAATTGCCAAAATGTTGGGTTGTAGACTGGATAGAATACCAACTTTTTCTGTAGCTGTGGATAATGGGAATATAATTTATAGTTACCTAATGAGAAAAGATGTAGCTTGGAAGATGCAAGGGGTGGAATTCAAATCTGATATGTTGGTGATGCCACTCCGGGGAACTGATGTGGTCTTGGGCATTCAATGGCTGATTACATTAGGAGATATAAAGTGGAACTTCAAACAGCTTAAAATGGAGTTCAGTATTGGAGGCAGGAAGGTGTCATTAAGGGGAAGTCATCCAGAAGACAGTAGACTGATTGGGGATCAAAAGATGGGAAGGTTGCTAGGTAAGTCTGGGAATTTGAGTATGATGTTGGTGGCACACATACAACCCAGTTTTGAAGAAGGTTTATGCTTACTGTCACACCAACTGGAAACTCTTCATGATCTACAGCAATTATTGGACAGGTACTCAGCATTGTTCAAGACACCAACTCAACTACCTCCCCACATAAGCCATGATCACAGGATTGTTTTGGAGGAAGGGGTATATCTTGTCAATGTACGACCCTATAGATACTCAGCCACACAGAAGGATGAGATTGAAAGAATGATTCAAGAGATGCTGGATTCGGGAATAATTAGGCCTGGTATAAGTCCCTATTCTTCTCTTATTGTCATGGTTAAAAATAAGGATGGTTCTTGGAGGTTGTGTATTGATTATAGGCAGTTAAACAATAACACTGTCAAAGATAAATTTTCAATACCTGTTATTGAAGAGTTGTTAGATGAATTAGGGGGTTCCAAATATTTCTCTAAATTGGACCTAAGGTCAGGTTATCACCAAATTAGAATGGATGAGAATGACATTGAGAAAACTATTTTTAGATCACATCATGGGCATTATGAATTTATGGTCATGCCCTTTGGTTTGACAAATGCTCCTTCAACTTTTCAAAGCTTGATGAACACAGTCTTTCAGTCCCACCTGAGGAAGTTCATTCTAGTATTTTTTGATGATATACTAGTGTATACTGTATAGCTCCTCTTGGTCTGAACATTTAGTACACTTGGAGATAACATTTAAGCTGCTGAATGACAATTGCTTATTTGTTAAGTTGAGCAAGTGCCAGTTTGGTCAAACAGAAGTAGATTACTTGGGGCATGTGATTAGTCAAGCTGGAGTCACTGCTGATTCTGGCAAGGTGAAGGCCATGATAGAATGGCCTATTCCTAAGACAGCCAAGGAATTGAGAGGGTTCTTAGGTTTGACAGGCTATTATAGAAGGTTTGTGAGAGGGTATGGAGTAATAGCTAAGCCTCTGACTGAACTACTTAAGAAGGATAGTTTCAGATGGAATGAGGCAGCTAAAATGGCATTTGAAGAACTGAAAACAACAATGACTACCACACATGTACTAGCTCTTCCTGATTTTGGTGAAGAGTTTGTTATTGAAATAGATGCTTTTGGAGTAGGTATTGGTGTTGTATTGATGCAAAAGGGGGCATCCCTTAGCCTATATGAGCAAGGCTTTGAGTGCTAAACATCAACTGTTATCAGTATATGAGAGGGAAATGATGGCTATAGTAGCTTCTATTCAGAAATGGAGTCCTTACTTGATTGGAAGGCATTTTACTGTCAGAACTGATCATCAAAGTCTCAAGTACTTGCTGGAGCAGCGAATTTCTACTCCTAGTCAGCAAAAATGGCTAGCTAAACTGATGAGGTATGACTATACTATTGTATATAAGAAAGGGCAGGAGAACTTAGTGGCAGATGCTCTCTCTAGAATACCTGAGAGTCAACCACAAATGTTGACATTGTCCTATGTGCATTCTGATTTTATAGACAAAGTCAAGAGATCTTATGAAGGTGACAACCAATTACAGACACTGATCACTCAGCTATTGCAGGACCCTTTGTCTAAGCCTATGTATATGTTAAAAGAGGGAATTATATATAGACAAGAGAGAATAGTAGTAGGGGCTGATAAAGAGCTAAGGGAATAGATACTAGAGACTCTACATGATAGTGCAATGGGAGGACATTCAGACATGCAAGCAACATTACATAGGATACATCAGTTGTACTATTGGAAGAAGATGAAGAATGATGTGTATGAACACATAAGTAAATGTGAGGTTTTCCAAAGGTGTAAGGGTAAAAATGTGAGTAGTCTAGGTTTGCTACAGCCTTTGCCAATACCAGACAAAGTATGGCAAGATATCAGTATGGATTTCATTGAGGGACTACCTAAGTCACTCAATAAATCAGTAATCTTAGTTGTGGTGGATAGGCTGAATAAGTATGCTCATTTCATCAGCTTGAAGCACCCTTATACAGCTGCATCTGTAGCTCAAGCTTATATGGAGAATGTCTACAAGTTGCATGGGTTACCCCAGACTATTGTCAGTGATAGAGATGTGGTTTTCCTAAGAAAATTTTGGCAATCCCTTTTTGAAAAACAGGGGGTTCACTTCACCACTCAACAACCTATCACCCTCAGCCAGATGGGCAAACTGAGGCAGTAAACAAATGTGTACAGGGGTATCTAAGATGTATGTGTAATGACATACCTAAGGACTGGACACACTGGCTATTCTTAGCAGAGTGGTGGTACAATACTACCTACCATTCTGCTACCAAATTCACTCCCTTTGAAGTTGTATATGGCCAGAAACCTCCCATTCACATGCCCTATGTCCCCTATAGTTCACTGGTGGATAAGGTTGATCGGAGTTTGAAGGCAAGAGAAAGTACTATCAGGCTCTTGAAGCTTCATCTGCAATTAGCTCAGTCAAGGATGAAGTCACAGGCTGATAAGGGGAGGTCCTTTAGAGAGTCTGCAGTTGGAGATATGGTGTTTGTAAGATTGCAACCTTACAGACAAATGTTTTTAAAAGGGCACTCCTACACAAGCTAAGTCCTAAGTATTTTGGACCATTTCAGATTTTGAAAAGGGTGGGGTCTGTAGCCTATCAGTTGTTACTACCTGCCCATGCCAAGATCCACTCTACCTTTCATGTGTCCCAGCTCAAGAAACACATTGGGGATAGGCCTGTGATTGGTGATTTACCAGTGACTCTTTCACCTCATGGTTATATTGTATTGGAGCCTGAGTCAGTATTGGAATCGAGGGTGATTAACAAAGGGAACAGAACTGTGACACATTTCTTGATCAAATGGTTCAACTGCTCAACAGATGACAGTACATGAATAGATGCTTATCACTTCAAACAACAGTTTCCTACCTTTGTCCTTGGGGACAAGGACTCTTAGCGGGGGGATTTGTTATATGCTAAAAGTAGTAAAGGGCAGAATAGTCTTTACATGGAGTTAGTTGAGTAGTTAAAAGTTTGTTAGAAGTTAGATACGGAAGAGAAGTTAGTTAGCCGGAAAGATAAATAGGGGCTCAATCAATTGTAAAGGATATTCATTGAGATTAATATCAATTGTTCTTCTTCTCTAAACTCTCTACTTTTAGATTCGTCTACTGTTAAGATTGTTCAGATGCCATTCCTAACCTTGGCTTCTTAGATCTTACAGAAGTGTACTGAATTTGATTCAAGTACACAACACCTTGTCTTGCAATTGCGACAATATTTGCATTAATATAAAGTTTTTCCGTCGAACGATGTCTTACCTTTGTTTCAGGAATAATAAATTTACTAATCGTCACACCTCCTGAAATAATAGTACCTAAAGTACTATCAAATTTGTAATCAAATTTGTAACGCCTAATAACAGCTGAAAGTGATTTTCATGTTATGCACAACATATAATAACAAAAAAAAAATCTTTAAATTAATATTTTCTCTAATAAATTGTAAGTATAATATTCAATTACTACTTAATTTGAATTATATATTTATTAATTTTTAAATAAAGATTAGTTGCTAAGTATTACAAAAAGTTGAGAACTGCAGTCTCTGTTGTCTAATATTAACATTTAGAATAATAATTATTGTAATAAATATTCACAATATAATAAATTTTGTGATAAAATTTAGAATAATTATATAAATATTCATATTCAAATATTTTAATATATAAAACAAACTACCCCTAAGTCCAAAAAAGAACAACATTTTCTCTTTAACTTGACAAACAGACTAGCGAAATATAAACTTGGCCAGTCGATCAAAATGAATTGCAAAAAGTATATATATATATAAAATATTTATTGGTTATTATTTTTTGAAACGCCTGAAATTATACATTTCTCATAAATCAAAATACACCGCCTTCCTGCATTTCCCCCCTTTTTAAACCTTGGTACGCTAAGGCAGTCGGCAGACGCTACTCTTCAATTTCATTATGCCACGTAGGCAGAAACTAAAGCTACTATTGGTTAAACAACGTCACTTACATGTCGAGTGATCCAATTTAATGTCCCTTTTACTAATTGCAAGTGTTTCCTAACAACCTGTACTCGCTCTCCGCGAGTCCAAAATCAATTCTTCCAAACCAAGCGAAACGTGGCAACTTTCCGTCGCGCGTGGAAGTCAGACACACAAAAAGCGGCTGCATGTTTTTTCTACGCCGACGTAGTTGTGAAATCTGTGTGCTTACGTGTTGACCAACCCCAATTAAGTTTCAGAAATTACAACAAAAACTTGAAAAATATAAATTAATCGATCTTCAAATATAACGGCTTTGATTCTGTCCATTTTCAGCGACGCAGACATTTCTTATACCCAAAGAGAGAAACGTTTGATCTTAGGGGTTTTGTAATTTGTGCAGCATATTGACAGCATAAGTGTGTGTGTGTGTAAAAATTGGAGTGATGGTGGAAGAAACTGAGGTTAATGAGCCGAAGAAGAAGGGGAATGAGACGAGGAGAAGTCAAAGGAAATTGGGCCGATCAGCAATTTGGGCTGTTCTGGTGTTGATTATAGCATTGGGTGCAGCATTCTTCCATACACAAAAGGGGAAGCCGTGTCCTTGTTTTCAGGTCTTTTGCTCAATTCCCAATGTCATTTTTTCAGGGTTTATCCGTCTTATTTAGTTTTGTTTAAATAGAGAGGAGTTTAAGTTCTGTGTTGCAGGAAACTCTATTTGATAAGCATTGATTGATAGCTTAGAATAAATTGGGAGTAACCTGCTATAATAGGTTAAATTACATTGATAGTTTACACTTTCAATGCATTTAACTTAAATCCAAATAGAGAAATTAGGACTTGTAGAAACATTGATGAGTACTTGTTCAAATTCCTAGTAGCATGGTGCAAATTTTTGTATTACTTACCTTGCAAATTGTGGTCCATAAAGTAAATGCTTAATTGTGGGATTTGTGTTGTTGAAATAAACATGAGAATGAGCCCTATGTATGTACAAGTCCTTAAAACTGGAAGCATCAATTGCCGATGTTGTAAACTATGGCATTCTGCAACTATAGTGAAATTAATTAGCTTGTTGTTGTCGAGGGTCTCTCGGAAACAGCCTCTCTACCCCTCTGGGGTAGGGGTAAGGTCTGCGTACACTCTACCCTCCCCAGACCCAGTGGAATTTTACTGGTTTGTTGTTGTTGTTGAAGATGAGCATTTTGACGAAAGAATTGAGCTTGGACAAAGCAAGCTAATCTTCATTTTGTTTTATTATGGTGGGTGGCTAAAGCTGAGTTTTGGTACCAAAATCGTTTGGTTTAACCTTGTAGTTCTTAGCTTGTATCTAAAAGTGTTTACTCGTAATTTTGGTTTTAATTAATGCCAATCAAGAAGACCTTCAGGTGATTGTGAGTATATTTCATAAATTTATATCAACAAGAATCTGGATATTCTCTGGGCTGCCTGTTAAATGGCTTTTAGGAATGTAACTGATATGTTGACCCCTGCATGCTTACTGGAATTTAAAGGTCCATGCATGCTTCTAGCTTTTTGAATTGTATAATGCTCACTGACTGCTTGCTTTATCTTGACCTTAATGCAGGATTCTAGAAAATATACTGGAATAGTTGAAGACTGCTGTTGTGATTACGAAACAGTTGACGCTATTAATGGGGCTGTGCTGCATCCTTTACTCCAAGGGCTTGTTACAACTCCCTTTTTTAGATACTTTAAGGTGTGGTGCAAAGTCTAATCAATATGAGGAGAGTGGCTCATTTATTATCACTTCTACGATAAATGTTATCACCATAGTTTGCCTGCTTAATCTTCAAAAGTAGAATTGAGGAATATAGACTTACTACAAAGAGATCTTTGACAGGAAGTTGATGATTCATATTTTCAATGGTATAGGTGGTTTTGAGAATTTCCTCTAGTTTCCTGTCTAAGGTTGGTTTGATTGCCAAGAGAGGAAAAAGATTGCAAAGTTAATTGTTTTGACTTTGCAGCATTTGGTTACCAGGGTAGTTGTGCGCAAAGCAATTTAAAACTTTCTCACTGTGCGAAAATGTAAGAAGCTTGAAGGAAATGGTTTCTTCTTCTTTTTAGTCTTTGCCTTTTCTTTCCAGACCTATGTATGCAAGAAAGTGACTTCTTAACTTAGACATTTAAAAGAAGCCTAAGGAAAAGATTCTTCACATTTTATTTTTATAAAATAAGCCCAAAACTAAGGTCAAAAGGTGATTTGTCAACCTAATCTATATCTAATGGCTGCAGGTTAAGCTGTGGTGTGACTGCCCTTTTTGGCCTGATGATGGTATGTGTAAGTTGCGAGATTGCAGTGTATGTGAATGTCCAGAAAATGAATTTCCCGAATCTTTTAGGAGACCACCGCTTGGCCTTCCAGCTGATGATCTGAAATGTCAAGAGGGAAAACCAGAGGCAGCTGTTGACCGCACTCTCGACTCTAAGGTTTTCAGGGGATGGATAGAGGTAGATAACCCTTGGACAAATGATGATGAGACAGATAATGGTAATTGATCTATCTTTGTCCATGCACAGTGGAAGTTTTTTACTCTCTACATTTTTGGAATCTTTGTGTATCTTTCCAAACCTTTTGTTGGTGACTTATCCTATGAACAACTATGTGAGCATAGGATTAAGCACAACGGAAGTTTGAATTTATCAATCGGTGTTATTTTGAAGTTTTTAAACTCGACATCTGTTTTGAACTGGGAGTTTAACACTTACATAAAGCCTTGTATGATTTCATTACTTCTTGAAGGTTTCTATTTCGCTTACTACTGAATTGTTGAACTTCATCATTGCAGATGAGATGACATATGTCAATCTCTTACTGAACCCGGAGCGTTACACTGGTTACACTGGTCCCTCAGCCAGGCGAATATGGGATGCTGTATATTCAGAGAATTGTCCGAAATGTGAGTCAATGATCCTTTCAATTGGTTGAAACCATTTGTTTTTTCAATCTTCTTATGAGTCGTATTTATGGAATTACATTCAGAGGGAGACCATTGAAATGCAAAATTACCTCCTTAAGCTAAGCTGTTAAACTGTTGAAGTATGCTGGTACTCATGCAAATTACTTCCCCTTGTGGTGAAGTACTGTATTTGCCAACTATTATCATGTATTCCAACCCATTATCAGTGTGAACTGAACACGAAAGTTACCATTTTATGGCCAGATGCATCTGGAGAGATTTGCCAGGAGAAAAAGGTGTTATACAAGCTTATATCTGGTCTCCACTCTTCAATCTCAATACACATAGCTGCTGATTATCTGCTTGATGAAACTAAAAACCTGGTTAGTTTGCATTCGATATGCTTCATTTTTCTATTATTCCTTGCGAAAAATTGATAAATGGCACTTGCAAAAGCTTAGAGCAGCAGGCCAAACCTGTTGCATTCATATAATAATTCATTATGAAGCGTGAACTATTATTCTTCGGAGCATTTTAACTGGAAACTTGACTACTTTGCTGCAATTTCAGTGGGGTACAAATCCAGATCTGATGTATGATCGTGTTCTGCAACATCCTGATCGTGTCAGAAACTTGTATTTTACTTTCCTCTTTGTTCTCCGAGCTGTAACAAAAGTGAGTACTAGCTCCACATGCCTATATGTTGGTAACTTCTAGAATGTTAACTTTACATAAGTTAATTTATTAGGTTATTTACTCCCTTCTTAATGTGCTATACAGGCAAAAGATTACCTGGAGCAGGCTGAGTATGATACTGGTAATCCTGAGGAAGACCTTAAAGCACAGTCCCTTATGCGACAGCTACTATACAGCCCCAAACTGCAGGCTGCATGTCCAGTTCCTTTTGACGAAGCTAAACTGTGGAAAGGCCAAAGTGGACCTGAGCTAAAGCAGCAGATTCAAAAGCAATTCAGGAATATCAGGTTTCAGTTGAACTGTTCAAGTTAATTTCTTAAATTGAGAAAACAAAGGTGCTGAAGGCTATTATCTTGCTTATACATGCTGCAATAATCCCTTTTGACGCTTATTTGAGCCAACTGCATCAGTACATTTGTAGCGCAGTCCAGTTATCAACTGTCAGCAGATATTTTAACTTTAGATAGGCCGCAGAAAGATGCAAAAATCTTGTGTATGTATTTCAAAAGCTTTTGGTGGTATTTAGTTTACCGTATGACTGACCAATTTGGTATGCACTTTTCATGTTGCAGCGCTATCATGGATTGTGTAGGATGTGAGAAATGTAGACTGTGGGGAAAGCTCCAGGTTCTTGGTCTTGGAACTGCACTAAAGATTCTCTTTTCTGTTGATGGTGAATATCACCATGATCAACATGTGAGTTTTCTGTTGTCTTCCTTCATTTGCAGACCCCTCTCTCTCTCTCTCTCTCTCTCTCTCTCTGGAGCAAATACTTGCTATTCACCGCCAGTGCTGTTCCTTAGTCTCTCTGTCTTTTTATGTTTTACAGCTGCAGTTGCAAAGAAATGAAGTGATTGCTCTGGTAAACCTCCTTAATCGACTATCAGAATCGATCAAACTTGTACAGGAAATGAGCCCTGCGTTTGAGAAGACAATTGGGGGGCTAAGTCTACAGCCAGCTGCTAAGCTAATAAGTTCATGGAAAAGACTATGGGAAACAGTAGTAGGGGATAGGTAAACATCACTCTCCGTTGTTTGTGATTAGTTATTTGAATCTAAGGGTCAGGTGATTTAGCTTCTGCTATTCTTTGTTTTCAAAGCTTGAACTGAGGCAAATTTTAGCGTCGAAAAATTTCTGAGTAAACTGCAATAAATGATTTTTTTTTTTAAAGTGTAAAACTGAATGTCAATTGGTTCTACAGGATTTACAACAAAATCAAACTATAAAAGAGGAAGGAGGGAGCAAAAGCCTCCCCACTTTCATGCTCCATGAGTGAACATCCACTCATGCTTCTTTTCCACTTCTTTTTTGTTTTTTGTGCCAAGCAGTTTGATGCTAATAATTTGTATTTCAACAAAAACTTTTGCAATTGTCCAAGCTCCTGAAAACTGTTCACTGATTGGAATTTTTCGCAACATGTCATTTGTTGGAACTTCTCTAATATGTTGTCATCCTTTAGTACCAGGCTCCTGAAAAGGAAGAAAATGACTGGCCTGATATATTAGTGGGTCATTTCTGTTTTGGTTGCTGGGAAATATGCGCACATTTATGTCGCATCAAACACATTAAAAGCTTTCTCATTTACAAGCTTACTTAAGAATTGCTAAAAAGCCGTGTATATTAATAGTTTTTCTCTTACCACTTTCTTCCCATGCAATCCCTTGTCTATGGAGATCGGTAGTTCATGACAGCAAATTTTGATCTTTTCCTGAAGAAATTTTCTTTTGCGTAGTCTCTTATCCAAATAATTGATTTCTTTATTGCTAGTATTGCTTTTTTTTAATCCATACTTCTTGCATGTGGGAATGGTTGGGAATATAACATTTTATTGAGGAAGATCAGAAGTTACTTTGTTCCAGAGAGGTCATGTGGGAAGAAGGAAAGCTGCAGTAGAACACACTCCAACTTATTAACTTCAACTTTGAAAATATGTCATTCCTTTTGTCCGGTGTTTTACCTTTAAACAGGTTCTTCATTATAAGCTCTTTTCTGATGCAATAAAGTTGATGCCATTCCCCTTGATGACAGGGTCTGCTGTTTATTTTGAACGGACATGCTTGATAGAATATTCACATTGCTAGCATTTTATCGAGTTTAATGCATTACATGACAATGATGACATATACATGAAACAAGAAAATGGATGGTTTTTGTCTGTCTTTTCCCTTTATTCTGGCTCCTTGTCCTGCTATTTATGGGTATAAAGGTTCATAACTGAAGTAGAAGTTCCTTCTGGATAAGAAGGGGAAGTGTCAGCTAAAACTTCTTGTTTTTGGTATTCTGTTTTTTCAGGTTGAGGAAGCTTCCATTGTAGCGGGTCATTTTATACAATTTTGGTGTATAATGATGTAAAGAATGAATACAACTGAACAGCTGAACGGTGAGTCATTGAGATATCTACAGTCGGATAGCATACAAGGATACAGATGAATGGAGGGATAAGTGTCTGAAATTTGCAGAGACAGAATCCATTTTTACTGGGTAACTGGAAATTAGAAGTGTATCACTTTATCATGTATCTTAGATCCCCTTGAAATGTTGTAACATTATTGTTGAAAGTTTATCTCTCTGTTCCGGAATGAAACAAGAGAGTTTTGCTTCTAATGTGATACTTATTTCTATCCCAACCAACATGTTAGAACTGTGAAGACAATGTTCTTCTCAGTAGCATTCAAGTTAAAAATATTAGACAAGTAAAACAGATAATCATTTTGTGCGCACTTAAAATTATGCAGTAGTGATGAATATTATCAACTCTCTTACTGTTATTTCATATCTTCCTACTTGAAATGAAAAGCTTTTGCATTGACCATGATTATGCAAGAACTTCTAATAGATTAAGAGCGGACATAAGAAATCCTTCACTGTTTTTCGATTTTTTTTTTTTTTCGAAATCAGCGTTTGGTCATAAATTTTTCAATTTTCACTTGAAGATGCATTTTGAAATTTTTCGAAAGTTGAAAAACTCCAAAAATTGTTTTTCAAAACTTTCATTCAGATCACTCACAAAACTTCAAAAACAACCCAAAATTATATTCATGTGCAAACACAATTCTAATTTTCAAATATCATTTTCACTTTTTTTGTGTGGGGGTGGCTGGGTGGGGGGATTACAATTATTATGTCCAAACGCCCACTAAGTAATACTGCTGGAGACAACCATTATTATAATGCAACTTCACTCGCTTTACGGACCCTGCATTTTGCTAATCCGTCTAATCCGCCCATATTTTAATGGGTTGGCTGAGTGATATTTAAGTTGGGTAAAATTTGGGCTTCAACCCATAGAATATAGGTAAAATATGGGTTAGACTAGTGGATTATGTTCCAACTTTTTCATATTTGTTTAGCTTAATATTTTCCTTATAAACTCATTTTCCTCTAATTGAAGAAAATTATTTTCCTTATCAAGAGAGAAAAATATTTTTCAAAACTCTTTTTCAATCTAACCCACCATATGCTTTATCCCCACCAACCCACCCCCACCCCAAACCACCCTAGCCCACTCCACCCCTACACCCACTACTACCATCCCAACCCCACCCAACTCAATAGAAATATTATTAAGGGTTGGTGAGGGTAAGGAATAGGGCGGGGAAAGTTGAGAAGGAGTTTTAAAAAATGTTTTACCTTCTTTTGGCAGAGAAAATATTTTCCTCCAATTGGAGGAAAATGAGTTGATTAGGAAAATATTTTTCAAAATATTTAAGCCACCCAAACATGGGAAAATTGAAAAACATTTTCCGGAAAAAAAAATACAACACGTATAAATTGCATTAGAAAAAAAATACACTTATATAATATGGGTTAACTCATATTCACCCGCTTGTTTGATACCCAATTCATTTTTTACCCGCATGAAATATGAGCGAGTTGAAACCCAACCTATTTTTAACCCGCCCAAATCCAATCCAACCCGCCCATTTGCCACCACTACCCTGGAGATTGCTTGAACTCGCCTGGTAATTGAGACGTGAGTTAATATTTTGCCTTAGTTTATAGTTTTGCTTCCTTTTTATTTGATTATATAACTTGCAATATTGCACTAGTATGATCTTTATTTGAACTGTAAAATTTCAAAGTTATAAACATATTAATTTTGTACATATACAACCAGGATAAAACAAGTAAAGAAAAAATTAAACAGTTCTTGTGGTTGATCCAATATTAGTTTCAACTTCAAGTACTTCGATTTTTGAACGTCAATAAAGTTGTAAATCACATACTCCATAAACGCTGCCCAGACATGATATCAACAACAGTAATCCTTGAAACCGATACCTAAAACAATTAAGAAAATGCGTAGTGTCTCAAATATAACAATACGAAATTCTTCAATAGTATTATTAACTGACATGGCAACCATTTATACTCTATACCTCTATCACTTAGGTAAAAATTCTATGGTGCGCTTCCCATTATAGTAGGTATTACGCAATCGAATCCGAATTAATTGGGACCGAGCACAAGGTGGGAAACCAAAAGAAGAAAAAACTATTCACCACAGATGAAAAATGGGGCGAATATTAGAGCCAAGTAGCAAGCATTGCCAGAATGTATATTTGTGTTGTGGCACACATGCTGTAAACTATAATAGCTACTTCCGGAAAATGTAGTAAACCATAGGGCAAAAAGATGCATGGTTGATAAGGTTTCAGGCACAAGTCTCCTCTTCATTGATGGTAGCCAAAACCTTAGTAGTTGGGCGTTTAATCACATGTACAAATCTTGGTGGAACAACTTCTGTTGCAACTAATCTTACATTCTTGGCCATTCTCAGAAATTTCTTAAGTTCAGAAAGGAGGAGAAAAATAAACAAGTGAATAGACAAATACTGCGGAGCTGTTGTAGTTGTAGTGAAGAACATACACTATGGTGAATTTATAGGATAAGATTACTAAGATAATATCGTTGTAACGTGTTCAATATGTAGTCCACTTAACATTAATGGTCGGCATGGAGTGGTGTCTTCTCCTTTTTGTATTAATTGCAGCAAGTTGTCGTACGTCTTTAAGAGAGAAAATGACCTCACAAGTGATGGCATCGGCGTAATATATAATTATCTAACAATAACAACAACAAAGCTCGAAACAGTGTAATATAGAACGTTTGTTTTTTATAGGCCAAAAGTGTTTGCACCACCGCCCCTCTGGGCATGTGGGAACCAAAGATGTTTTTCCATCTTTGACCTTACGTCTCTAACATACGACTAACAATCACAATCCTCGTCATACTTTTCCAAGCAAAAAATTTTTCCAAATTCTGTACATCATTCTTGACTTTTGAGGATATTTCCACATCTTGTACGATACATTAAGTGCAGACGTGTGCTTCACTTCTCCCTTTATTGTTAGCCGTCTGATGATTACTTACCAAATGTATACAGGGTTAGGCACTTAATTAGGTTGTTTTAGCTTGAGTGTAGAGCTAAAGAAGAGAATATAGATTAATTAAAGACTGGTGTAATTGATATAACATGTTAGCTAGGTAACGAATTCGAATTAGTAGCTGCTTGGTGCAGGACCATCATCAAGTTGTGGTAGCACCCTGTGTGTTATCAATACCTCAGGATGAGGGACCAAACCCTATGTTGTTCAAACGACTCTGCAAAAATATTTGTCGGGTGCACGTTGGATCCTCCAAAAGTAGTGCATTATTGGAGGATCCAACACGGGTGCGGCAATATTTGTGCAACATAGGAAAAAACTAATTAAGTTACCCCACCAAATGTTTACATATCACAAATACGTGTTTTTTTACGCAGAAATGCTTCTTCCTAGCTAGTTCCTGGTATAGTATAACACTGGCTTATTTTGTTCCTTCTTTACGTATCAACTGCACATATTTGGTGCATCAACCGTACCAGCTAGCGCTGTGCTTTCCCACTTTGTACATAACTACTTTTACCACTCTATTGGTCCACAGAATTAATTAGTGCAAAAAGGGATTACCTCTTGGAAAGGTCAAGTCCTATCAAACTTGTCAGATATATGGATTCTTCATTTGCCTTCACTTATCCGTTATTTTTGTTGGAGGCGCGAATAAAGTCCTTCTTTCGTAATTAAAAATATTGGGGGTTTACATTTAAGTTGTAGGGATATTTTAATGGTGCAAGACCTTCTGGGAAAAATCGTAAGAACTTGACCCTAAACGGACATATCTTTGGACCGGCATTTAGTCTAACTCACAAGTAATGGAGTATTATATTTCATCAGAAATTCAGGCAACTAAATCGAAATAATAGATCGATCTCATGAGATAGATGACAAATCATTTCGAAGTCAAGAAACAGATAATTATGTTCTTGCCCAGAGCTACTCGGTAAGCATTCTTCAAAAGACATTTGAATTTATTTAGCAATATACGGCATGTATGTACCAAACTACCAATACTGATGAATCCAAAATATCATTTCGGAGTATTGAATTAAGTAACCAAGCAGTCATCTTATCGTGAATTTAGCATTTTAATTTGCGTCAGTTAGATTTGCCGTTTGATAGACTTTAATTTTGACGTACACCTTCTGCTTTTTCAATTTCACAGAAAAAAGGACTTACTGAAAATGACGCTGCTGGTGCTCGGAAACTGCAATGTGGAACTCATTAGCTTTGATCCAAATTTTGTATTTGTCTTAAAAAAATTCATTGAACATATGTATATTTTAAATATAAAACTCAGTAACTTAAAACAATTAGAATCCTCAACTCATAAAATTGAAATTCTAGCTCCGCATTTGCGGTGTATAAACCAAAAGTGACCCTTAGCTACCTATTGAAGGTCATCAAAACAAAACGGTACACAACTTTATTTTGAAATGTAGAGATGATGGATAAGTCTGAAGTTGGAATTAAGATAGGATTTCAATTAGCAGCAGCATTTGACCTACTGCATTGCACTTTTTTTGTTTACTATTCTTTCTTCTTTTGTTACTTGTACGGGCAAGGACTCCAGTCTCCGTCTATATTTACTCATTCTTTCTATCAATTTATTTAAGCTCTTAGCCTCTAGAACCTAAGAAAATTACCCGGGACGAGCAAAAGCAAATAGTCAGGACGATTGGAAGACCATATGTACTTGTTTCAAAACCAAACCTCTTATTTAAGGGTGAAGCGATTTCAACCATCCACGTACCCTTGGTCTTTATTGAGTGTGGGGAGTTTAGGAGGAAATTTTTTCAAGATTTCTGAAATAGACATGCATGAAAGGTCTGCTATTCCCATGATGAACAAGACGTACATCTCCCTGCAATTAATACACAAAGGAGGGGCGGCTGTAATGTAATTTGATGATTTACGATTAAAGAAACAACGATACAAGGACATTGCATTCCTATATATAAAATCACCAAACCTAGTTTTAACGAGGAAGAAGCTTATGTATCAACCATTTCATCTTCTACGGACAGAAACCTGGAAAAAGAGAGATACCATAAAACTCCTCTCTCCACATAATCTTTGTGGCGTTGCCACTGCCTATAATAAGCGTCTCAAATAAATAAAGCGCTAGCAGCAACCAGAGGCGGATCCAGGATTTAATGTTTATGGGTTCCTGCAACGACCTCGAGTAAATTTTTCAATAGTAACTGGGTTCACGTTCAAACATTTATGGATATTTAGTACATTTTCGAACACATTTACATTGTTTGGACAAAATCTACTGGGTTCACGTGAACCCGTAGGTCGGAAGGTGGATCCGCCCCTGGCAGCAAGTAGGATAATAAACTAGGAGCTGTTTTCCTGCTAAACTAGCAACAATTTATTTCTTTTTTTTTTTTCCTATTCAATTTTTCCCTTTTCCCTGTTGTGAGCTCCACCATTATCACCACCACCACAAAATTTCCACAGGGGTGTAAATGAGCTGATCCTTCGATGTAAGAAAGAACCTTAATTTCCTTACCTTTTAAGGGATCGTTTGGTAGGAGGTATTAGAAAAAATAATGCAATCATTAGCTCTATGCATTACTAATACCTTGTTTGGTACGTTTTTCCAACTTGTGTATAACTAATACTTATACATCATACTTAGCATTATCCTATGCATAAGTGATGCATAGAAAACCATGGCATTAGTAATAAAAAGGCTTTAATGCATGCATTAGCATGGTTAAAGACAAAATTGTCCTTAAAGTCTCTTAAAGCTAGAGAATATGAAGGTATTTTTGTAAGCATCTATTTTTCTTAAAAATTATGCAATGCATTATAATTTTAATACATCACACCAAACAGTAGATAAGAAATAATATTTGCATAACTAATGATTGCATTACTAACCCATGCATTACTAATACACCTTATTCCGCACTATTCGTATGCACCCTGCCAAACGACCCATTAATGATGAATAAAAGGAAAAACTTTCTGTTCTGTTCTGCAAGTAGGAGGGTAAAATATTGAACCAAGCAGATAATGATGACAGAAACCAGTAAAAAAAACTCTGAGAAACTTTTATATTTCTAAGGCATCATGACTTGCGTTACTAACCCATGGGCGGATTTAGTGAAAAGATGTGAAACTAATCTGCAATGAACACTCTTACTCCTATTAACTGTAAAATATCACAGATATTTACTAATTCCCACTAGAAAATGGTGAATGTAGGGGGAAAAGTACCTTCATTTTATGCATTTGTGACACATAACCTACTTAATTCGAAGGAAAAGAAAAAATTGTAGTCCAGACTATTAGCACGTATGCAGCAGTAGAAGTTACTCTTTTACCTCTTATTTAGTTGAGTTGTTAGGATTTAGTTCCTACTTAGTTGCTAGTTTTGGATAACAATAAATCTCCTATTTATGGGAGTTAGCTTTGCTTAAGTTGTTATGTTCTCCTCCATCAGAGGAGGTAGCTTAGGGAGTTAGTTATTTGCTTCTTGTATTTAAAGGTCATTAAAGACTCAATAAAAGATCAGCTTTAAGCCTTCACTCTCAAGTCTTAATATGGTATCAAGAGCCTAAATAACACTCTAACGAGTAAGATCCTTTTTTTTTTTTCCCTCCCACCCTCCACAAATGGCCAACACCACCAGCGTAGTCAATGCTGATAATAACACCACCACGACTATTGTCCAGTTCAATCCTGCATCCCAACTTCCGATTAAACTAACTGGAAGTCATAATTTTGCGACATGGAAGGCACAATTTTGCATGCTCATGCACGGCCATGATCTCTTTGGTCATCTAGATGGGTCTACTCCTGCTCCATCCCGCACTCTGACAACAGGCACAGTCACTAGTGTCAACCCATCATATGCTCTTTGGTTCCACCAAGATCAACTCATTCAAAATGCACTCATGGCATCTGTTGATCCAACAATTGCCACTACAGTTGCAGCTGCAAAGACTGTAAAGACAGCATGGGATGCATTACACACTGCCTACCTCATTTTTAAAATATCAATCACCCGTCCAAATATTATTTGGAAAAACACCTGATTATCACTCTTTAAAATTTTTTGGGTGTTTATCTTATCCGTGGTTAAAACCATACACCAAAAATAAATTAGAGCCGAGGTCGACCCCGTGTGTTTATTTGGGTTTTTCAGCAAATTATCATTGTCATCAATGTTTTGATCCGAAAGCCTCAAAAATATACCTGTCTCGTGATGTAATATTTTTTGAAGATAATTTTCCTTTCCAGAATATATAATTTCAAAAATTTAACTGAGACCATCTCCTCTGGCTGCGCCTCAACAGAATCTGCAATTCCAGGTATATCTCTTCCTCCCACCTTGCCTACCCCTCCCCCTCTTCATGATATCCACTCTTATCCTCCTCTACCAAACCCAACTGTTATCCCAGGGAATTCAAATGTCTCCCATCCTGCAGCGTCTCTTCCCAACTTATCAACAGTTCCCTCTTCATCACCAATAAATACCCAACAACCATCAAGCAACATTACAAAGCATCCCTCTTTTCCAATAGTTTACAGCCGCATATCCAGTGCAATGCAATCACCTAACCCAAATATCACCAACAAATCTGTCACACTTCCAACAACCACACAAC
>ML249534.1:10966-59050 GCA_005239495.1 Nicotiana undulata | reverse complement strand
CAGACTCTGAAGGATAGTCAGTTGTATGCCAAATTTTCCAAGTGTGAGTTATGGTTGAGTTCGATAGCATTTTTGGGCCATGTAGTGTCGGCAGAAGGTATTCATGTGGATCCCAAGAAGCTTTCAGCAGTTAGAGATTGGCCTAGACCCACCTCAGCTACAGTGATTCAGAGTTTCTTGGGCTTAGCATGTTATTATCGCCGGTTTGTGAAGGGCTTTTCATCTATTGCAGCCCCGATGACCAGGTTGACTCAGAAGGGTGCCCAACTCAGGTGGTCAGACGAGTGTGAGGTGAGCTTTCAGAAGCTCAAGACAGCCTTGACCACGACACCGGTGTTAGTTTTGCCCACAGGTTCAGGGCCATATACCGTGTATTGTGATGCTTCATGGGTTGGACTTGGTGCAGTGTTGATGCAGGATGGCATGGTTATAGCTATGCTTCACGTCAGTTGAAGATTCATGAGAATAACTATCCAGTTCATGATCTAGAGTTAGCAGCCATTGTTCATGCGCTAAAAATTTGGAGGCATTATCTGTATGGTGTGTCATGTGAGGTGTTCACGGATCATAAGAGTTTGCATTATCTGTTCAAGCTGAAAGAGTTGAATATGAGGCAGAGAAGACGGTTAGAGCTGCTAAAGGATTATGACATTACCATTCTATATCATCCGGGAAAGACCAATATGGTGGCCGATGCTTTAGGCCGGAAGTCAGCCAGCATGGGTAGTCTTGCTTATATACCGGTCGGGGAGCGACCGCTTGCTTTAGATTTTTAGGCCTTGGCCAATCGATTCATAAGATTGGATGTTTCAGAGACTGGTAGTGTTTTGGCTTTTACTGTGGCCCGTTCTTCATTGTTTGACCGTATTCGAGACCGGCAGTATGATGATCGTCATTTATGTGTTCTTAGAGATACGGTCCGACACGGAGGTGCCAAGCAGGTTACAGTTGATGATGACGGAGTCTTGAGGATGCAGGGTCGTATTTGTGTGCCTGATGTTGATGGTATTCGTGAGTTGTTATTACAGGAGGCCCATAGTTCCCGGTATTCCATTCATCCGGGCGCCGCGAAGATGTACCAGGATTTGCGGCAGCATTATTGGTGGCGCAGTATGAAGAAGGACATTGTGGCATATGTAGCTCGGTGCTTGAACTGTCAGCAGGTTAAGTACGAGCACCAAAGACCCGGTGGTTTGATGCAGCAGATTGAGCTTCCCGAGTGAAAGTGGGAGCGTGTTACCATGGATTTTGTAGTTGGGCTCCCACGGACTCAGAGGATGTTTGATGCGGTGTGGGTCATTGTGAATAGGATGACCAAGTCAGCACACTTCATTCCTGTATCGGTTTCGTATTCTTCGGAGAAGTTGGCAAAAATCTACATCAGGGAGATTGTTCGCTTGCATGGTGTGACAGTGTCTATTATTTATGACCGAGGTACTCGGTTTACCTCCCATTTCTGGAGAGTATTTCAGCGTGAGTTGGGCACACGGGTTGAGTTGAGCACATCATTTCATCCTCAGACAGACGGGCAGTCCAAGCGTACCATTCAGATTTTGGAGGATATGTTGCGAGCATGTGTCATTGACTTTGGAAGTTCATGGGATCAATTTTTGCCTTTAGCTGAGTTTCCCTACAACAACAACTACCAGTCGAGCATTCAGATGGCTCCTTAAGAGGCGTTGTATGGTAGGCGGTGTCGGTCGCCAGTCGGATGGTTCGAGTCGGGAGAGGCTAGATTGTTGGGTTCAGAGTTAGTTCAGGATGCCTTGGATAAGGTGAAGATCATTCAGGATAGACTTCGTACAGCTCAGTCCAGGCATAAGAGTTATGCAGACCGTAGAGTTCGTGATTTGTCATTCCTGGTTGGTGACCGGGTATTCCTTCGGGTGTCGCCCATGAAGGGCGTGATGAGGTTCGGGAAGAAGGGCAAGTTGAGCCCAAGGTACATTGGTCCCTTTGAGATTCTTAAAAAGGTAGAAGAGGTGGCCTATATTTTGCTTTACCACCGAGTTTATCAGTCGTGCATCCAGTGTTTCATGTATCTATGCTACGGAAGTATGTTGCCGATTCATCTCATGTGCTAGACTTTAGCAGTGTCCAGCTGGACAAGTATTTGACTTATGAGGAGGAGCCGGTAGACATATTAGCTCGGCAGGTTCGTCAGTTGAGGTCGAAGAGTTATCCTTCGGTTCATGTTCAGTGGAGAGGTCAGCCTGTGGAGGCAGCTACCTGGGAGTCCGAGTCCGATATGCGGAGCCGATATCCCCATCTTTTCCCCGATTCAGGTACCATTCTATGTCCGTTCGAGGACGAACGTTTGTTTTAGAGGTGGAGATTGTGATGATCCAAAAGGTCATCCCGTGTATTTCTAGCTAAATATGTGTTCCGATGTCATGAAAACCTCCTTTTGTCTTACCTCGATGTGCATGCGCAGCCCGGGCGTGTAACTGGGAAGCCGTTATGTGAAAAATTGATAAAAATGATATTTTTGTGTTGAAATTTGGATACAGTTGACTTTTGTCAACATTTTTGGTAAACGGACCCGGACCCGTGATTTGACGGTCCCGGAGGGTCCGTAGGAAAATATGGGGCTTGGGCGTTTGTCAGGAATCGAATTCCGAGTTCCCAAGTCCGAGAAATGAACTTTAAAGAAAATTATTTTCTGAAAATATAAAGGTTTTTGAAAATGAAATTTTATGTGAAACTTGTGATATCGGGACCGTATCTTGGTTCTAGAGCCCGGTACTTGTTCGATATGATTTGTATATGTTATCTGTGAAGTTTGGTAAGAAACGGACTTCGTTTGACGTGATTCAGATAAAAAATGAAAAATTTGAAGTTTAAGAAGTTTTTGAGAAACTTCATTGATTATGAGGTTTATTCGATGTTTATGATGTTATTTTGGTGATTTGATTACACGAATAAGTCCGTATGATGTTTTTTAGGTTGTGTGCATATTTGGTTTTGAGACCCGAGGGCTTGGGTGAGTTTCGGGTAGGTGTCGGAGTGCAAAACTTAGTAAAAATCTGGTTTTTGCTACTGTATCTGGTGTCCAGTTATTTGCTCTTCGCGATCGCGATGTAAGGCATACGATCGCGATGTTCAATTTGGGCTGGGGGCTATTTTTCTCTACGCGGTCGCAAAGAGCTAGGTGCGAATGCGGAGCCTTAGGGTATTTGCTCTACGCGAACGCACCCCTACAGTCGCGATCACGTAGGTTTAATGAGGGGCTGGGGCTGGGTAGCAAATGCCCAACACGAACGCGGTTCATAGGTCGTGATCGCGTAGGTCAGTGTCCAGTTCACTTTGCGATCGCACCTCTTTCTTCGCGATCGTGTAGCATAGGAGTCATTAAGCTCTGCGATCGCGTCCTAACCATCGCGATCGCGTAAGGTAAAATCGCCCAGTTATATTTTTAGTCCAAAAACAAAATGTATTACGGGAAATTGCCCATTTCCTCTTAGGCGATTTTTGAAGAATTCCTTCACCATAATCTCTTAGGTAAGTAATCTTTAACTTGTTTCCTTCCATTTTTATCAACATCCACTTGATTCTAGGCCTAAAAACATGTGATTAAGGGTAAAAAATTAGGGATTTGGGTAGAGTTAGGGCTTCTTGATTATTTGGGAATTTGACCTCGTTTTGGGGTCGGATTTCAAAACAAATTATATATTCGGGCTCGTGGGTGAATGGGTGATCGGGTTTTGGTCCGAAACTCGTGTTTTGACCAAGCGGGCCCGGGGCGATTTTTAGATTTTTAGATTTTTAGGGATAATGTTAGGAATTCTATAATTAAGCCTTGGAATTGAATTGTTTAGCATTTATTGATGTTATTGGGTCAATTATGTCTAGCTACGATGGATTTGGAGTCGGGTTTGAAAGGAAAAGCGGTGCTAGAAGCTTGATTTGGATTCTTGGAGTCGAGGTAAGTGTTTCGCCTAACCTTAGCTTGAGGGAATAGGTGTTGAGTAATATGTGCTACGTGTTTATCCCATGTTCAATGTATAGGTGAGGTGACGAGTACCTATGCATTGTTGTCAAGCATGCCCGTGAGTCGGTCTTTATGATATATGTGTTTTTCTTTGTTATTTACTGTGTTAAGAAGTAGATTTTATTTTGGACGTTATTCAATTATTGGAATTACTTGGTTGTGAACATTGTTAATTAATTGTTCGGTTGAGGATTATTTTGTTAAGTTTTACACTTGAGCGAGACTGGTTATAGTTGTGTCCCTTGCCGATTGTTGTTCCCTTGCCGGGATATTGTGATTATAATACATGTTGTTGATTTTCCTTGCCAAACTGTTGTTCTTGATATTGTTTGGGTGAGGAAGAGTGTAAAGCACGAAGGGTGATGCCGTGTATTTATTCATTGCATTGTGAGTATGAGAGTGTAAAGCACGAAGGGTGATGTCGTGTATTTATTTATTGCGTTGTGAGGATGAGAGTGTAAAAGCACGAAGGATCATGCCATGCCGTTTTTATTTAATTATTGCTTTGGTGAGGATGAGAGTAAAAGCACGAAGGGTGATGCCGTGCACTTGTTTTGGTGAGGATGAGAGTAAAAGCACGAACGGTGATGACGTGCACTTGTTTTGATGAGGATGAGAGTAAAGCACGAAGGGTGATGCCGTATACTTGTCTTCTCTATGTGGTTTCTTCCTGTTACTATTTTTGATACATAGACTGTTGCTTTGTTCTGGGATTCAGTAATTGTTTTTCCCTTGTCCCCAGCATGTTCTCCCCCGTTTTACACTTAACTGTTCATTTCCTGCAATTATTCCTGTTATATATTATTGAATCGCACAGGTGTTTATTATTTGTCGTTTCCTAGCCTCGTCACTACTTTGCCGAGGTTAGGCTCGGCACTTACTCAGTACATGGGGTCGGTTGTACTGATGCTACACCTGCACTTCTTTATGTTGTGCATATTACGGTACCGGACCCGGTGGACACTGATCGAGGGAGTATCCTTCAGTCCACATGCGACACTGAGGTAGTTCTGCAGGCGTCCGCAGGCCTTGGCGTCACCTCCTATCTCTTTCCTTTCTCTGTCTTTCCTTTGTATTTCTGAGACAGTTGTATATGTTTATTCAGACCCTTTATTTTTAGTAATCTTTTCCGTGAAGTTGTGATACCAGTTCTGGGGGTTTTATTATGGATTTTTGTAATATTAATTACTTAAGTTATTGAATTTCATAGTTCCCGTACTCTTATTCACATTTGTTCTCGTGATTATTTCCATTTCAAATGTCTAATAATAAGGAAATGAGTATATTGACTGGAGCATTGGCTTTTCTAGCGCGTTCAACGTTAGACGCCATCACGGTCCCGACGGTGGGATTTCGGGTCGTGACATTTTCCTATTATGAAATTCTTATTCACTTTATTGTTTTAGTTAATTCTCTTGATTATCAGAAGCCCGAGTACTTCTTAAAACAAGCTTTGTCTAAGTATCTGGTTATTTGGGTAAACATATTGGTTCCGTTACCGGAAATCTGATAATCTTTTTTTACATTCCTGAATTATCCTTACTGAATCATGTCGAACGCCAACGCCAACAACCAACAGGCAAATGGAACTCCAATTCCATCGCCTCAAGGAACTCCACGTGGTTCAAGGGAACAAACCCTGGAAAGATACACGACACACAACAATGATCATCTTTGAAATGAATAAAAAGAAGAGCAAGACACTGTGAAGCAAATAATTGCTGAATATATGAATGAAGCTCTCTAGGCTTTCGTGAGGGGGCTACAACCTATACCGCCAACACCTCTTCCAAACAATACTGCAACTGTGGAAAATACGCAATCAGGACTAGCTAATTCCGGAAGTGGAGGCATTCCAAACGAATCCCTCGAAGGGAGACCAAGTATGACTAGTAATTTAGATTTGCAATCTTTAATACTACCCTTGCAGAAACAAGTAAAGGAACAAAACGATCATATCTAGCAAATTCCTGGTGTACCACCTGTCATCAAAGGGATTGATATTGATAAATATTCTCAACAACCATGGAAGCCAAGTGCCGCACCTTTGTCGATTCCTAAAAAATTCAAAATGCCCGATCTACCAAAATATGACGGAACAACTTATCCACGTGACCATGTCATTGCATTCACCACAGGAGTAAAAGGCGATGACCTAACCAAGAAAGAAATCGAGTTCGTGCTGGTCAAAAAGTTTCGGAAAACGCTCACCAAAGGAGCACTAACATGGTATTCTCTCTTACCTGAAAATTCCATTGACTCTTTTGCTGAGCTTGCAGATCCGTTCATAAAAGAACATTCTGGTGCGCAAAAAATATAAAAGAGAATGGAAGACATATTCAAGGTAAAATAGGGAGATACAGAGCTACTTCGAGAATTTGTAGACAGATTCCAACGGGAAAGGATGTTGTTACCTAGAGTACCTAACAACAGGGCAGCTATGGCATTTGCGAGCAATTTGAACGAGAAAAGCTCCGAATCTACAAGGAGACTCAAAGAAAGTTTGTGAGAATTCCCATCCACAACGTGGAATGATGTTTATAACATGTACAATACCAAATTACGAATTGAAGAGGATACCGTAGCTCAATCTAAGGCAGAAGAAAAGACGTGTTCAAGGCGATCAGAATCATAAAAGAGAAATGGTAAAAATATTTACAAGCCATATATGGGACCTTCGGGATGGGAAGCTCGTTCCAAATTTGAAAACGCACGACCTGATTACAGAATGTCAAATAGAGATTCAAGTTCATCATCATCAAGATCCAGAAAGGATCGAGATGAACGTAATATAGGTAATAACACAAATGCGAGAATTGGAGACTATAACTTTAATGTAAGTACTTCCGAGCTAATTACTGTTTTGAGAAATATGGGAGATAAAGTTAGTTGGCCCAAAGAGATGAGATCGAACCCAAACACTAGGAACCCAGACTTCTGGTGTGAATTCCACAATTATCACGGGTACATAACATCAGATTTTAGGTTATTACAAGGTGAGATAGAACATTTATTGAAATAGGGCTATCTAACAAAATTGTGTAGTGAAAAAGGTAAGAAGACATATATGAAGAACAAGCAGGAGCCCCCAAAACCACCATCTCCAAAGAGAATAGTAAATGTGATAAACGGCGGAGAAGAGGTTAATGGCGTAACCTATACTGCAGCAAGAAAGACAACAAAGTTCACAATAACTCACGAGAAGCGAATTCGTGAAACCTTGGAGGATGGTAGTATTATGTTTGACGATGCCGAAGGGTTACTAGTCCCTCATAACGATTCACTGGTAATATCTTTACATATATATGACACTAATGTGAAACGAGTATTGATTGATCCAGGTAGCTCAATGAATATTATTTTACTAAGAGTTGTGGAGGAGATGCTAATGGGAGACCATGTAATTCCAAAAGCACGTTCCTTATCCGGATTCAATAACTCTACCGTCATAACAAAGAGAGAAATTAAGCTAAGTACTTATACAGAAGGCGTCATCAAAGAAACGAAATTTCAAGTTATGGATACGGACATGACCTATAATGTAATTATGGGAAGGCCATGGATTCATGACATGGACGTTGTACCATCCACTCTACATCAGGTTATCAAATTCCCTTCGAAATTGGGAATTCAGCAGATTCGAGATGATCAACAAATTTCGAGGAATATCAACTAAGTGGTACATTTGAATAAAAATGAAACGGAAGTAGAACTAAAAGACGCGAGAGTAGTGTTGATACCCAATTTTTTACTATATTATTTTCAATATGCATATCTATCTTCAAAGTAGTACATGGGCATCAATTAATATTTTTTCCATAATTTTTACATTTTTTAAGGATTTTTATTAATTTATCCCAGTATTTTATTATAAAAATAATTACTAATTGCATCACAAATGGCTTTATAACAATTTTAGGACTTAATTTTACCATGTATACTTATACTAAGCTTTAACTATTTGATGAATAGCCACATTTACATTTTTGGGTTATAATTGCAATAACTTTGCAATAATAGCCCATGTGCGCACAATTACCTTATTTCGCCAGGAAATAACTTGTTATATTTTTATAATATCAAGTAATTATTTTAAATCATTTTTATGCATGAAAATCATTTTTATAATTTATTAATTATTTCTAGAAATTATTTTTATTAATTAATTGAGTATTTAACAAATAGCCCCTTTGAATTCATTTTAATTTCGGACCTAACCAGATTACACCAGCCCAATTATCTTAAATCCTAGCCCAATCCGCCCCAAGCCCAATTTTTCATCCACCCCGCCCACCATCAAGATCAAATCTTGGCCGTTGATCTCAAGAGATCAACGGTCCAAGATATAGTTACCTTTTTTAATTAAGCAACCCCCAAACCCTATCCTCACTCTCTCATTTTTCGCCGTCCTCGTTTCCTAACCTCTCCTCTTCTCTCTCAAACACTCCCCCTAAACCCTAGCCGTCGTCACCGGAAAACCACCCGTTCATGGGGTTTCTCTGTAATTTTTGGCCCCTACCAGCCTCTTACCTCTTCTGGTTGTTCGATTATATTGATTTATGAAAGAATCTTGAAGAGATTCAACCCAGATTTTGTTCAAAACCATTTCATGAGCCTACCTATGGCCATCTCTGTTTGTGAGTGTTATTTTCTCCGTGTTTATGGCTCAAATCCATTGTTTTAAACCAGGTTTTCTCCATCCCTGTCATTTTTCTTAAAACCCTAATCTTATGCTACTTGGGTCTGTTCAGATCCCTGTAGATCTGAAACGTTTTAAGATTATTTGATATTTCTCTTTGAAAAACCTTCTGTTCTTCCGTATTACTAATCGATTTCAATATGTGCTGAAATTAGGGTTTCGTTTTAAGGTCTCTCCAAAAAGGTTTTAAAATTTTCAAGTGTTTGAATCTGATTATCTTTACTAGTTTGACTAATTTTTGTGTATATGCTTTAAACCCTAGGTTTTTCTGCTTATTGGACTGATTACTTCAATATTTTCCCGTTATCGTTTACCTCTGTCAATCAAATGTATTGACTGATTTTATTTGGTGTTCGAATTATATTTTCCAGTTAATGTTAGTATTTCCCTGTTATTTTACCTATTTTCCTTATTTGTGACTTTAATTAGTACCTCTATTTTTTACCTTTGATCCATTATTTTGTATTTTTAGTTGGGAACCTCGGGATTTAGCGATTTTGGAGACGAATTTCACCACAAAACTTGGGGTAAGCATTCGTGACTCAATTGTGATTATATTTCATGGATTAATCTTCATTTTCGGCGATAGATTTTTAATTTTTCAAGAAGAAATCAGAAAAATTTATATACAACAACAAACCCAGTATGATCCCAACAGGTGGGGTATGGGGAGGGTAGTCTGTACGTAGACCTTACCCCTACCTAGTGCAAGTAGAGAGGTTGTTTCCAATAGACCCTCAACTAAGAAAGCAAGGAAGGAAGAAATAAGAAAGAAGAAAGAGAAAATAAAAAGGGAGAGATAAAGGATAAGCAGTACCAAATAATAGCAACGGGGAATACAATACCTGAGGAGAACAAAACCACATAACGTAATAAAAATCTAAGAATATGAAGAGATATGCATGCTACTAAGACTTTCGGTGAACAAATAAAAACTACCCACTAACCTTCTACCTTAATCCTTGACCTTCACGCCCTCCTATCAAGGGTCATGTCCTCAGTGAGCTGAAGCAGCGCCATGTCCTGTCTAATAACCTCTCCCCAGTACTTCTTAGGACTACCTCGACCTCTTTTCAAACTCTCAATAGCCAACCTATCACACCTTCTGACAGGAGCATCAATGCTTCTTCTCTTAACATGTCTGAACCATCTCAGTCTCGACTCTCGCATCTTGTCCTCCACAGAGGCTACTCCCACTCTGTCCCGGATAGCTTCATTTTTAATCCTATCTCTCCTAGTACACCCACATATCCATCTCAACATTCTCATCTGTGCTACTTTCATCTTCTGCACCTGGAGTTCTTGACTGGCCAACAATCAGCCCCATACAGCATAGCCGGTCGAACCACCACTCGATAAAACTTACCCTTAAGTATTGGCGGCACATTCCTATCACATAAAACACCGAAAGCGAGCCTAAACTTAATCCATCCCGCTCCGATGTGATGTGCGACATCTTCGTCAACCTCCCCGTTACCCTGTATAATAGACCCGGGATACTTAAAACTTGCTCTTTTGGGGATAACTTGAGCATCAAGCTTCACCTCTACGTCTGCATCATGGGTCCCATCACTGAATTTGCACTCCAAGTATTCTGTCTTGGTTCTACTTAGTTTGAAACCTTTAGACTCCAAGGTCTGTCTCCAAACCTCCAACCTCGCGTTAACTCCGCTTCGCGTCTCGTCAATCAACACTATATCATTGGCAAATAGAATGCACCAAGGCACCTCCCCTTGGATGTGTTGCGACAGTACATTCATCGCCAAGGCAAATAAAAATGGGCTAAGAGCCGATCCCTGGTGCAATCCCATCTCCAAAGGGAAATGCTCCGAGTCACCACCCACAGTCCTCACCCGTGTCTTAGCATCATCATACATATCCTTAATCACCCTAATGTACGCTAGTGGGACGCCGCTAACCTCCAAACACCTCCACAAGACCTCCCTCGGGACTTTATCGTATGCTTTCTCAAGGTCAATAAATACCATATGCAAATCCTTCTTCCTTTCCTTGTACTGCTTCACTAATATCCTCACCAGATGAATCACTTCCAAAGTCAAACGCCCCGGCATGAATCCAAACTGATTCTCGGAAATAGACACACACCTCCTCACCCTGTCCTTCACCACCTTCTCCCAAACTTTCATAGTGTGACTCAACAACTTGATACCCCTATAATTGTTGAAATTTTGGATATCACCCATGTTCTTGTAAATCGGAACCATCATACTCCACCTCCGTTCTTCGGGCATTTTCTTCGTCTTAAAAATAACATTAAAAATCCCAATGAGCCACTCCAAACCAGCCCTCCCCGCGCTCTTCCAGTATTCCATCGGGATTTCATCTAGCCCTGTCGCTCTTCCCCTGCATATCTTACGCATCTCCCTTTCAACCTCCTATACTGTAATCCGCCTACAATACCCAAAATCTTGCCGACTCTCAAAGTGCTCCAACTCACCCAACATATTGCGTCTATCCCCCTCCTCGCTCAACAATTTATGGAAGTATGTTTGCCATCTTTTCCTAATAAGTGCCTCGTCCATCAATATTTTTCCATCCTCGTCCTTGATGCACTTGACTTGGTCTAAATCGCGGGATTTCCTCTCCCTCACCTTGGCCAACCGGTACAACTTCTTGTCCCCGCTTTTTCCCTCGAGCTTCTCGTACAAACGAGCAAACACAGCATTTTTAGCCGTCGTAACTGTTAACTTCGCCTCTTTCTTTGCCTTTCTGTAACACTCCCGATACGTACTTTTTTCCTCCTCGTTTGTACTCTCCACTAGCTTCAAATAAGTAGCTTTCTTAGCTTCCACTTTACCTTTAACCTCTCTATTCCACCACCAGTCCCCTTTATGACCTCCAGGGGAGCCCTTCGTGACCCCTAAGATCTCTCTAGCAACTACCTTAATGCAATTCACAGTCATGAACCACATACTAGACGTGTCCCCTACTCATCCAGGCCCTCATAGCCAATAAATTCTCCCTTAACTCCTGAGCTTTGTCCTTGGTCAATTTACTCCACTTGATCTTAGGTTGTCTGCACCCCGCCCTCTTCCTCCTACTCCTATTGATCTCCAGGTCCATAACTAGGAGCCTATCTAGGGTCGTGAGGTGCTCACTTGGGATGACCTTGCAGTCAGTGCACAGACCTTTATCGCATTTCCTGTAGAGAAGATAACCAATGTGAGTCTTGCCCATTGAATTTCGGGAAGTGACCAGGTGCTCTTCCCTCTTCGAAAAACTCGAGTTAGATATAACCAAATCAAAAGCTCTAGCAAACTCCAACAGTGAATTACCTCCCTCATTTCTATCCCCAAAACCGAATCCGCCATGCACATCATCATAACCCCTAGCATAGCCTCAATATGACCATTGAAATCTCCGACAATGAACAACTTCTCTGTGTGCGGGATACTACGCACCATCTCGTCCAAATCCTCCCAGAATTTCTTCTTGACCTCCTGGTCCAAACCTACCTGAGGAGTGTATGCACTAATCACGTTTATAGTAAACCCACCAACTACCAATTTAATACTCATCAACCTATCATTTACCCTCCTAATCTCGACCACGAGCTCCCTGTCAACTAAAATACCTACCCCATTCTTACCCACAGCGCTTCCTGAGTACCATAATTTAAACCCGTCTACATCTCGTGCCCTGGGGAAGAAATTTTTATAATTCACAAAACAACTTTTTGAGTTTTAAAATACCGATTCAGAGTCAAATTTGAATGAAAGTAGTACGGTTGAACTCGTAATTGAATTGGTTGTTTGATTTTGTGAGTTTCGTTGGGTTATGAGACGTGGGTCCCACCGCCAACTTTTCGACTGGAGTTGAGAATTTTTATAAATTGTTAAATTTCAAGCATTGGATTATATTTTTGATTAATTTTCATGTTGCTCGACTAGTTTCAGTTTGAACGGCACCAAGTTGGGGCTTTAGAGCACAATTGTGACCGGAAAGTGGGCTTTAAGACGAGGTAAATCTCTTTTCTAACCTTGTAAGAAGGAATTAACCCCATAGGTAAATTGATTTAATATGTGTTTCTATTTGTGAAGGCTACGTACACACGGGGTGACGAGGGTTCGTACGTAGCTACTAATTATGCTTATATCCGGGTAATCTAAGACCCAAATCATGTTATACTTGCGATATTTGCACCCTACTTGTTAATTTTATTGCTTAAATCATATTAGAACTGGATAAAGGAATTGTAAAAGGTTAAACTTCATTTACTTGAGTTTTGGACTGGTCACTTGACCATTAATGAGAATTAGTATTTCTTTGAATATTAGCCCCTTAATAATCTTGAATCTGTTGTTTTAATGTATTTCTTCTTCTTGTGGAGCGGGCTGGACGTCTCTGTAGCAGATATATACATCTATGATTTGTGTCGTTCGACCTTCGGCAATGCACAATTTATATATTTGTATGTTGAATCGGACCGTACGACCTTGGCATAATTCGTGCGTAATAGTTCTTGGAGTCCAATTACAATCGATATTGTTTCATTGGATTGAGAGATTAATTTGTTAAATAATGGAAATTAATTTGGTATTTACTATTAGTGAAAGAATGTTAGATATTTCTTATTATTGAGTTTTCAGCGGTATTTACATAATCCATTCTTAATTATAATTTTGGTACTTTATTGTTATCCCATAGTAAGTGTCAAAGTCGGCCCCACGTCACTTCTTCAAGGAGAAAAAGAGCGTGGATCAGATATAGAAAACAAAGAAAATCTGGCCCATTTTGAGGTTAGACTAGATACTTACTGGGTTCGCGTTGATTTACGTACTCATGCTACACTTGCTGCATATTTTGTGCATGTACATATATGTCTAGTGGTTTTGTGGGCGCAGATGCGCGGCTATTGGGGGATTTAGGTGAGCTGCATCCCATGTTACAAGTTTGCAGCACACAAAGTCTCCATCAAGTTATTCTCATGTCTAATTCGTATTCCAGACAAGTGTTGCATTGTATCATATTTTCTAGTTAATGCTCATGCACTTGTGACACCGGGTCTCGCGAGTCCTTTTTGGTTGTTGTTATCATAGATCACATAATTATAAACATTTACTTTGTAAATTTTATTTTATACGGTTAAATTGTTGGGAATTAGAATCCAAGGTAATAAAATGTATGTATAAATTGAGAAATCAACGTTGACTTGCCTGATGGCGACGTTAGGTGCCATCACGATCTATAGTAGATTTTGGATCGTGACAGAAAACTATATATACAACTCCCTACCGTTTATAACTTAAAAATATAGTCCATATCTTGACTTCCTATAACTCTTAACTGGCCATAAAAATTTAAACTATTATGAAAAAATCTAAAAGTCAATTTGTAAAAAATGTTGGAATATAGAATTAACCAGATCGTCTGAAGCATGAACAAAATCACTTTTGTTTTTCCTCACTAATAAAAAATTACAATCCGTTCCTTTCTGTTACCTACTTTTACTCATTTTTTTAGTTCGTCAAGGAGTGGATGACCAAGCACAACAGAGACGGTGTCGGTATAGTCAGACTTATTATTAAGGATAATGGGGTCCTTTCTCCTCTTGAATGTAACTTGTCCTACAACTCTTAATTAGGATGTAATTATGAGAAAAAGAAAGTCGTGCTTACTCTCACATTTTTTCTTGTGTTGTAAGAGCGGCATAGCCGAAATTCGTCGAAGGGATAAAAAAAATAAAGAAAAGAAAGAAAGGGGAGTTTTTTTATAAAAAAACATAGGTATACAACTAGGTAAGTTATTCTTAATTTGATCATTTAAATCAATACAACTAGAATATTATAGATTTATCTCAATATTCGTATTATTCTAATAGAATATAAATGAGTTTTTTCAATGTTAACTCTACATAATATAAAAGATGAATAGATTATTATTACAACAGCATTATTTATTTTTTATAATATAAATAGCACAAGAAATAAGATAATCAAATAACTTCATAAATTGGAGGCTCGTGGGACATTTATTTTTTTAAATTGTGTATTCAATGACATGAAGTACACATACATTAATTTGTTACTTTTGATATATATATTTTTATTGATTGGTGTAATACACGCGTACAATGAACGTATACTAAAACCAATAAAGTATAGCTGACTTGAACAAAGCTGGTGTGAAGCTCGTGGGAATATTGATTAATGAGTATAGGTCCTTAGGTCGGAGCAGTTGAATACTTGGTGGCTGCAACTTGCAAGATTTGGAGAATAAAGTCAAAGAAAAGGTGTTAACTAAAGATAAAAGGACTATCACATAATTAGTAGGCGTTTGGACATAAGATTTGTAAAATTCTAAAAAATGGTAGAAAAAATTTTACAAGGGAAAATGATATTTGAAATTTAGAGTTGTGTTTTTAAATTTCAGGTTGGGTCGTTTTTGAAATTTTGTGAGTGATTTGAGTGAAAATTTTGAAAAACAGTTTTTTGGAATTTTTCAAATTTTTGAAAATTTCCAAAATGCATCATCAAGTGAATTAAAAATATTATGAACAAACACTAATTTCGAAAAAACTTAATTTTTTTGGAAATAAATAAATAAATTGTATGTCCAAGCGGGCTATTAGAAATGTCACAATAAAACTCGCGATGTGCTCTCTTTCTTACTCAATAAATTGATGTGAACTCTTAGGCCCACTCAAATTAATTTAACAAACTGGAGGGTTGGGCAAAGACAATACACATGTCACGATGATAGAATTAGTGCCATCACCATTGTCCCATAGAAAGAAGAAAAAAAACACTAAAGTTATGAGTTCTATGAAATTTTTTGAATTATATTTGTAATGCTGAACTCTAATTCATTTAACTGGTATACGTATATGACTGCTTACTATCCAATTAATAACTATGCACAACCTTTATGAAGAGTTCTCGTGACGTCCAAAACACACATCGATAAGAGATATGTTACGATTGTATGCAATATAATTTACCTAACTATGAGTCGGGGTTAAATCCCACGAGGAGCTATGAAGCGTTTTAGTTGAATAAGTTGCTAAATAATCTAAGTTGAACAAAAAGAAACAAATATAGTTGGATTTTGTGGATATTAACTAATGAATTGTAATGACCCGGTCGGTCGTTACGTAGAACCTGCATTATAATTACTGTTATTGACTTGTCATAGGTTGGTTATACTGTTCTTGATGTGTTAGAGTTGGTAGGCTCGGAATCGGAATGGTTGTAGTGAGAGTTTAGCCATTTAGTCTTTAAAAATAGCCTTAAAGTGGGAAAAGTCAATCGAGAGTTGACTTATTGGTAAACGACCTCGTAATGCAGATTTTATGGTTCGGATAGCTTCGTTAGGTGATTTGGGACTTAGGAGTGTGTTCAAAATATTTTTGTGATGTCCGGTGTAGAATTAGGCTTGAATTGGCGAAAGTTAGTTTTTGGCGATTTCCGGTCGGCAATGGAAAATAGGCTAGCGAGGTCGGAATGGAATTCCGACAGTTGGAATAGGTTCGTAGTGTCATTTTGGATATGTCTGCAAAATTTCAGGTCAATCGGAGTTGTTTTGGATAGTTTCGACATCGTTAGTGGATTTTAGAAATTTCAAAGTTCTTAGGCTTGAATTTGATGTGATTTTGGTGTCTTGATGTTATTTTGGGTGTTCCGAGAGTGCCACTAAGTTTGAATGATCATATACGATATATTGGTATATTTGGTTGGGGTCTCGAGGGGCTCGAGATGGTTTTTGAGTGGTTAACGGGGAGTTTGGAGTGTTGTTATTGTTGCTGAAGTTGCTAGTGCTGGTGTAACCGCACTTGCGGATGGTTGACCGCAGGTGCGGGCCCGCAAGAGCGCAAAAGGCTCCGCAGGTGCGAGATTTGGCCAGCTCAGGGAAAAGGTCGCAGATGGGACACTTGACCGCACCTGCAAGGTCGCAGGTGCGGAAGTGGAGCCGCAGGTGCGGGAATTTGCCGGTTTAATGAGAAACCGCAGGTGCGGTCCCCTGGAGCGCAGGTGCGGACCGCATGTGCGAGGTTAAGGCCGCAGGTGCGAAAAGCCTGGGCAGAAAAGTATAAAAAGGAGACTTCACGATTTTTAACCCTCTTTTCACCATTGTTGTGCGGGTTCCGAGGTTTTTGAGGAATTTTGAAGAGAGAAAACGTTGTTCTTCATTGAGGTAAGGATTTTGGACCCTAATACTTGACTATATGTGATTAAGGATCAAAATACCAGTGTTTAATTCATGAAAATCAGTAGAAAAATGTGGAGTTAGGGCTTGAGATTATGAGACCTTTGGGGGGTGATTTGAGGGGTCAAACGAACTCCGATTTTAACGTTCTTTATATGTACAGACTCGTGATATGACGAAGAACATTTTGGTATAAAATTTGTCGTGTTCCGAGATGCAGGCCCGGGGGTCGGGTTTTGTGCTAAAATTGGTATTTTTCAATTGAAATTCATCCCCTTAGCATATTTTAATGAGAAAGATCTGATCTTTATAGATTTGGAGCACTCAGAAGTTTATACGAGAGGCAAACGGGTTGCAGAGTAGCTTTTCGAGCTAGTTTGAGGTAAGTAATATCTTTAAATCCTGTCTGAGGGTATGAAACCCCGAACTTTACATCCTTTCACGGATTTGGAATGACGCACACACTGGATGACGAGTGTGGGGCGTGCACGAATTGGAAATTTGGAAAAAAATATTCCTTTTTAGGCAACTATTGAGTTGCGAAATTGCTTTTAAAAGCTTATTCTCTATAGTATTACTATGATTTGATATAATTAGGCTGTAAGCTATGTTTGGGGCCTAGTGCCGATTTGTTTTAACCCCTTGGGGGCTGTTTTATTGATATTCTCACTACTTTGAAACTATGATTTTACACTCAGTCTTTCTTGTGAAATTGTTGACACTCTTATTTGATAATATTACTATTCCTTGAAATGAAATACTATTTTGGGTCAAGAACCCCATTTTATTCATGGCCCGAGTAGCATGCTGAGAGTGTCTGACTGAGTGAGGCCGAGGGCCAATGTTGTGAGGATGTTATGATATGAGAGAGGCCGAGTGCCTGAGAGTGGTTTATGCCATGATGTGGCTTGTTTATAGCGCTTGGGTTGTAGGAGCCCCTCCGAAGTCTGTACACACCCCCAGTGAGCACAGGTACCTACTGAGTGCGAGTGCCGAGTGATGAGTGATTGGGAGGCATGAGTGACAGTGAGGTTGCCCGCGGGGCTGATACTGAGTGATGGTGAGGTGCTGAGGGAAATTGATACTGAGTGATGATTATGGCCCGAGAGGCAACTCTATAATGATATTTCCCTGAGTTTTTTACTATGATTCACTTCATTTTTCAAATTGATAATACTGAGAGTTTTACTGAGAAATATTGGAAAAATATACTTGTGCAAAGGATTTTCTGGAAATTGGTTTTCTAACTTATGTATTTGATGTATACTTTATGGAGACTTGATGTTTTACTGTTTTGTGGATTGGTGTATCTGTGTTGTGTGTTTCTTATTCTCAGATTGCGATTTATTTTCATTACTACTGAGTTGGCGTACTCATCATTACTTCCTGCACCTCTGTGTGCAGATCCAGGTACTGGTTCAGAGCAGTAGTCATCCGAGTTCGTTATCAGCAGCTTACGGGATTTCGAGGTAGTTGTCCAGCGTCCGCAGCTTCTCCATTTCCCTTCCTTATTTAGTATTAGTATTTTATTTCATAGACATTCGCTTAAGACATTAGCAGAGTTAGTTATTTCCTAGATGCTCGTGATCGGTTGATTCCAGTCTTGGGAGAAATGTTTAGACTGTTAGATTATTATTGGGGCGTAAAGACTTAAAAAAATTATATTATACTCTGTTTGCTGATTATTATTGATTTTTTTGAAATATTATAATAGAACAAATGTGTAGTAATGTGATGGTTGGCTAGCCTAGTTCCACGATAGGCGCCATCACGACTTGTTAGGATTTGGGGTCGTGACATGAATTAGCTTCGACTAACTAACAACAAACTAAACTAGAAGTCGAGAATAATTTAAGAAATTTGTAGATGATAAAAAGTCTTAGGGTAGAGAATTCCCGAATTGTCGGGCTTGCTCTGAGTGAAATCTTGAAACTTTTGTTTGACATTATTGAATCAACCTTGGACCTAAAGTTGTTCACTAGAGTTTCCCAACTACTAATAACAAAATTCTTGAACTATTTGTCCCAAAATAATCAAGATAACTAACTCGTCCAATTCTAGGTCACAGTCGAATCATGATGTCTCCATTACGATTCTAAATCGGTTTAAGTAATTCCTCAATGCAGCCCGAAGTACTGTTGTTTGACTGGCCCAACCTTGTCAATCTTTCCCAAGAATAACAAGAAATAGCGCATAAAAAATTGCGAGCTCAAACAATTGAATTCACTAAAACCGCAGCCAAAGAAATAGAATAAGTATCAACGATCCGGGATATTTACTCAAAACTGCCCAATAACGGGTTCGTCAATACCCTAGATAGGGAATTTAGCTACTCATGTTTGTACTAAAAAACATAATGACTATTCTCAAAACAATCTCCCTAATGAACGAAAAATAAAAAAAGTTGAGAGAGGCTCTTCAAATCTTCGATTAGGATGGTTTTTTGGACTCTTCTAAGCCCTTACTTGCTTTGAAAGCACTGCTCCTCTTTCCAGGTCGAGAACGTGTCTTGGGGGTAAAAAGAAGCTTTTATATCGTGTAAAATTCTCTCCAAAGACCAAAATATCATTGAAATGTTTTCCCAGAATTTCTGGTCGCGTGCGTTGCTCGTGCCGCGCGCTCACCGTGCGCTCTGCATTTGACCTTTTCCAGATGAGTGCATATTAGAGGGAAAATTTGATGTTTTTGCACTTTGTCCTTTTCTTCAATTTGAGCATATTTTCGTCCCAAAATTTCAAAAGTTCCTTTAATTCTTATTTCAACTCTCTAGCAACAAAAGAGGATCAATTAGACACATGTTTGGTGAGTTTTAACCACTAAACTATTTAAGAACACTTGAGAATGAGGTTAAACTACTATCAAAATATAGAGAATTATGCCAAATATCACTACCCCACACATATGCTTTTGCTCGTCCTCGAGCAGAAGAGAAATGGTTCAATATTAACACATAAGCAATCAAAACGAGTTCAAAACTTCTCAATAAGCAAATTCCACTGAGATCAAGCATGAATTCAGAAATCCTTTCTTTTACTCATACTCACACATTTGAAAAGCGAAATTTCGTGACCACACAAATTCCATTGTACCTCACAAGCAAAGAAGTTCCCCAAAACTCACACATCATGTATAATCACATAACAATGGTGCAATTAACAATCAAGAACTATCACACTCAGCAATGACTTTCACATGCACATGAAACAGTACTATAAGTTTGCCTACTTTGTCGCTATCCACTAATGTAGGCATCTCAAGTAAAATCAAGTATGACTTTTCTATGAGTGTAATGTAGGCTTAGCGACATGTAGGATATTATGGGCAACAATGACTCAACTCCCTGTGGCACTGCCATCACAAGATATTTGGATAACATTCTCCCTTTCTAAATTACACACCAAACCAAGAACTTCCCAGCATCACCATGTATTGTCAAGCCATTGGTCTTAGTAGTCCAAACATAAACATTTTTGTCTGGTAATTTGAAATCCAACAACGCCTTCTTGATGCACCCCCTACCTTGCATTCATATCTCTTGAGGTTGTGTTTATCTTCAACAATTTTCTAGGCATGTTCATAAGATTCACACCTTAGTTACACATCAACAACACAAGATCTGTCGTTAACACTGCTTCTATTTTGCACTAAAAAGCATGATTGACATCCCTTTTCTTTTGTTTCTCACACTACTTCCTTCATGAACTAAGTACTTTCACAATGTTTAAGTGACGTGTGCCTAATCATTACAGAATAGAGTAAGAATTTATGCAATTAACTTCACAGGCTAAGAGACATCATTAGGGTATCAAAGAAAGAAGGTGAACATGTCATTATGTACAAAGGGGTTATCTAGGCATAATTTACAATTGTAGGTAGGTCAATTTAGGCTCGTATGGATAGACAAAGATGACCTACGATCATTTCCTAAATTGAGAACATCGTAGGATTTTGCCTCAAATAACAAACCGAGCATGTTCTCGACTGACATGTGAACATGAAAATGCTCAATTAAAACTCACCACTCTATGTACATGAAATTCAGAGTTCACTCAATTTCAATCCTCAATATGCAAGCATGAGATAAAAAAGAAATTTCAAGCATACTTGGTGACTCTCAGAGAAGGTTGCATATCAAGGTTCCGAACTTTCCTTAAAACAAAAAATATATTTTCTTACAGTTTTTTTTTCATATTCTAAGAATGCCCGGTTAAAACAAAAATAGCTCCTTGTTAAAGACTATGGCCAAAAAAAAAACCAAGAAGTATAAAATAATAAAAACTTAAAAAATATTCAGAAACATAGCAGACTCCCACCCCACACTTATGATCGTGCATTGTCCCCAATGCACACAAATAAAACAAGTAGGTGTATAGGAACTTCCCTAAACTTTCACATCGTTAGTGGATCCATCATCTGGCCTCGATCCAATAGCAATGTCGCCAATAGAAGCAGTAGCAAAAAAAGTGGTAGCAGCGATCACATCTCAACATAGAATAACCAGGGACATGGAAGTGAGAAATTGCAGCAGGGGAGTGAAACCCTGCACCGCGAGGTCAATGATCATTCTTACTCTGCTGCTCCTGCAACTTTCACTGCATTTTTCTCTACACTTGGAGGATATGAATTGGGAGCTTAAATTGGACTCAAGATTGTGACCACGAACGGGGAGGGGGGTGTGGTAAATATATGAAAAAGCCGAATTCCTTTCGCTTCGTTTTGCATTTCTTGGCTTTCATATAGGAATGTCATTTTGTGTCTTCAAACCTCAAATTGTATGGCCCTTGAATTTACTCTGCGCAATCCCTCGTTTATTCATGTGTTTCAATTCCCATATCACCACACAACATCGATGTCTAAAAATATTTGGAATGAGACTTCAAGCCTCCAAATTGCAGTTCTGCCAGAATCTTGACGTCCTTTTCCCCCGAACTAGAGTCAATTTCAATCCTATTTTTAATTATGTCGTTTGACTCTAATTCTATTTTTTTCCGGCATCACCAACAAGCATGAAATCGGTTGGTGGATATTCAATTCTTAATTCAAGCTCCAAACCATTTTGGAGACTATTTTCCTAGATCTCCTCTAAGGCTTTTTGCTCTTGGTTTCCTTCTTCACCAAGGCACTTCATCATGAGTTTGAACTCTCCATTCTGCCCATGCGCATTTTGTTCCACATCCAAAGCCCTATATATGTCAAAAACAAAAGTAGAGTCGCCACAGTGGGGGTTCGAGGAAGGAAAGGACAAACAAACACAATTGCCGAAATGACTACTTTGACCACCGTACCTATCACATATACTCAACTCATAAGTTTGAGATTTTGTGCACAATCCACCCCCGGAGAATTTAAAAAAACTTTGCCATGAGTGTGGTCCTCCACAATAAAGACAAGGGTCATCAATGAACAATTACCATCCAACCCATTTTCATTATGTGATTCCATTTTCAAAACTGAGAAAATAAACAAGAAAACAAACAGGAAAATAAACAAAGATAAGAAAAATGGCTTATACAAATATTCACAAGTTTGGACCAAAGGACGTACACTTACTTCCCAAACAACCTATATACTTGGCAATTTAAAATAGAAAAGTTCAACTTGAAACACTTAGCAATTTTATTTTATCAACTAAAAATTAAAATGTTAGCTCCCCGACAACGGTGTCAAAATTTATTACGTTCAAAACACACCTCGATAAGAGATATGCTACGGTCGTATGCAACATAATTTACCAAACTATGAGTCGGGGTCGAATCTACAGGGAGCTATGAAGCATTTTAGTTGATTCAATTGCTAAATAATCTAAGTTGAACAAAGAGGGACAAATATACTTGTATTTTGTAGATATTAACTAATGAATTACTTTCGGCTAACTAACAACAAACTAAACTAGAAGTCGAGAATAACTTAATAAATTTGTAGATGATAAAAAGGTCTAAGGTAGAGAATCCTGCAATTGTCGGGTTTGCTCTGAGTGAAATCCTGAAACTTTGTTTGACATTATTCCTTCAACCTTGGACCTAAAGTTGTTCCCTAGAATTTCCCAACTACTAACGACGCCATTCTTGAACTATTTTTTCCAAAATATTCATGATAATAAACTCGTCCAATTCTAGGTCACAGTCGAATCATGATGTCCCCATAACGATTCTAAATCGGGTTAAGTAATTCCTTAATGCAGCCCGAAATACTATTGTTTGACTGACCCGACCTTGTAAATCTTTCTCAAGAATAACAAGAAATATGGCATAAGCAATTGCAAGCTCAAACAATTGAATTCACTAAAACCATAACCAAACAAATAGAATAAGTATCAATCATACATGAATATTTATTCAAAAATGCCCAATAACAAATTCATCAATACCCTAGATAGGGAATTTAGCTACTCATGTTTGTACTAAAAAATATAATGACTATTCTCAAAACAATCTCAACAATGAATGAAAATAAGAAAAGTTGAGATAAGCTTTTCAAATCTTCGATTATGATGGTTTTTTTGGACTCTTCCCTTTACTTGCTTCGAAAGTAATGTTCTCTTCTTTCCGGGTCGAGATCCTTGCTGAGGAGGCGAAAAAAATCTTTTATATCGTGTAAATTTGCTTCAAAGATCAAAATATCTTTGAAATATTCGCCCAGAAATTTCTACTCGCACGCCGACTCGCGCCACACGCGCATCGTCCGCTTTGCATTTGACTTTGTCCAGATGAACGCACATTAGAGGAAATTTTTGATGTTCTTGCACTTTGTCCTTTTCTTCAATTTGAGCATATTTTTGTCCCAAAACTTCAAAATTCCTTCAATTCTTCTTTCAACTTACTAGTAACCAAAATGCATCAATTAGACACATTTTTGGTGGGTTTTAACTACTAAACTATTTAAAAACACTTGAGAATAAGGTTAAACTACTATCAAAATATAGAGAGTTATGCCAAATATCAAGTTCTAGCTGTCGAGTCAAACTTTAATAAGACTTGACTAAACAATAATTTAAAGTTGTCGATAGTACTTGAAAAAATAACTTTTCGGGAAAAAACTGTTTTCGTCATAATGGACATATCTTGCCTGAATAAGTGCAATTTCAGAACAAACATGAATTGTCTTAAATTATCAATTCAAAAACTTCCTCATCTTAGCATTATTAATGTCACAACCCGGAATTCCCATCCTCGGGACCGTAATGCCGCATAACAATTCACTTGCTAGGCAAGCCAACGTTAGAATAGTTTTTAGCCATTTTAACAATTCAACTTAACTGGTATCGAGTAAACTGAACAAGCTGAAATAGAGTGAGAAAATCATAACAAAACCGATATCTAAATATAATTTCAGATATGATGTCACAAGTGCATGAGCGATTAGATTAATACAGATAATGGTCTGAATGAAAGTAAAACTGCATGAAATGAAACAAACATCTAGGATAAGGTAGAATGGGACTTCGGAACTGTGAATGCCGAGCAGTTATACCTCAAGTCTCCGTCAGGCAATCAATCCGAGCAATCTACTAATTGCCGCCAGGACCGACTCCAAAATCTGCAGAAGAAGTGCAGAGTGTAGTATGAGTACAACCGACCCTATGTACTCTGTACGTGCCGAGCCTAAGCTCGACAAAGTAGTGACGAGGCTAAGGTGGGTCACTTACAATAACTTGTACGCATAATAATAATAATAATAATAATAATAATAATAATAATAATAATAATAATAATAATAATAATAATAATAATAATAATAATAATAAAGAAACGCAAGAAAAGTAAGGCAAATAACTTATGAAAGTAAACTCAATCGTCGAAATTAGTAAAACCAGAAATATCAGTACACATAATCTCTTACGACATACTGAAAGCTAACACAATCACAATGAATACAAAACACATAATCCATTGCGGCGCGCAACCCGATCCCACCAAACAAACAAAATCTTCCCTTATTTCACCATATCAATATCAAGAATAACATGTAAAATCCATTGTGGCGCGCAACCCGATCCCACCATATAATCAATATCAATATCATAATCCTCCCTTATTACACTAAATCAAAATCAAATGTAAAATTCGTTGCAGCATGCAACCCGATCCCAACATATCTATGTCAATCCTCCCTTATTTCACCTGTTACGGCGTGCAACCCGATCTATAAACAAAATCAATAAATGTAAGCAATTCAACAACTCAATTCACAAGAATCTCTACGACTAAAGAATATGAAAATAAGCGTCAAAAACATTGATTCGCGTTTACACAAAACGTTGACCGTAGTCAACTCATATGAGTTTTAAAGCACAATTTCACATTTTCATCAATTCTTTTCATAAAATATCTTCACAAAAAAGACACGGACTGCGTATGCAAATCGAGGAAGGCTAAACAGAGCTATTCGAGGGCTCGAAACACAGAAATAAAGGGTAAAATTATAAATAACCTATCGAGTCATCACAATTAATATAAATATCGATATCTAAAACGACCCAATGTTCTTACATTTGAAGTACAATAGAGCTGCATAATGCACATAGTTTATAACGTTTATTCTTTTTTCTTTTGAACAAAAAAGTTCAAATCCAAAGAGAGAGATGGTATCTGAATTTTCATGGAATATTCTTATCTCGGATAACATTTCTTTTATATATATAAATGTGTGTGTGAGACGTTTTTGACAAGTATGAATGTTTAAACAATGTTATTGCTTCTTATCCAACAACTAAGCCTAAATCTTTTAATGATTCTTGATATTGGAAAATGTAAAATTGGTGTGACATTAGTTGTTTGATTATTTCACCCGCTGCAAGCATCAACCGGAGTAGTTATCCGAAATCACCAAGGACAGTGGATTCAAGGCTTCACTATATATGCCCATTGTTTGCTCTACTGCTTTAGAATCCGAACTCCGAGCCCTCCTCTTAGGCCTCCAGCTTGCAACTGACCTACTTTTCCTACCTTTAAAGGTTGAAACCGATTCACATCTACTTATTTCCATGATACGCAATGGGAATGATGTATCCTCACATCTTATTTTTTGTTTGCAGGACCTTACTCCACCAGCTGTACACAACCACACTTGACCACATCTACCGGGAGGCAAACGGTATAGCAGACGTCCTGGCAAAATATGGCATGCTCCTAACTGCCTTTAAGGCCAATTATAGCGGAATCTCATACATTTTATGTCTCACCCACCCTTTACTTTAGATGCTTTCAATAAAGACCTTTCGGACGTTACCGTACACGATTGGTCCCCCTTTGTAATAATATTATTGTTTAGTTTTTAATATAATCGTATCCTTATTAGCCAAAAAAAAAAGATATGAAGAATTGTGCTAGTAATTTAATTAAGCTATAACCCAAGAAAGAAAGTTACTATAACTATAAGAAACAATTCCAAAACAGCAACATTCAATCAATTTAACTGATTAGTACTGGAACAAAAGCAAAACTAAAAAATTAAAACGTACGTAGTACTCCAAACAAGTATCGCGTTGAAATCCTGTCACATTTCTTATTCTATTTTGTGATGGTCAAATATTTTAGATGTTAGCATCACTTCAAAAGTTCTGTTTCTCCTCCATGTAATTATAGGAATCTATTTCTCCCCCACCTGGTTTTGCTTTCCCTCTTTTACTATTGGAATAGATATGGATGGAATCCATCTAAAAGAGAAAAAAGGTGAAGGCAACAATTATGTCTTAGTTAAGATGAAAGCAAAGTGTTGAATGAGACATATACCTATTTTTGGACTGTGCATTAATCCTAAAACTTGGGGCATAGGATCCTTCGATATTTTATTTTTGTATTTTTAAAAAATAAATCATGATTAAAATATAAAGTTATAGATAAACAAATTAAAGTTCTATAAAAAACCAAATAATGTAAAACTACCTAGCTAAGAAAAATATAAGTTACAATGAAAAATTAATCAAATTGTAGCAAAAGAAAATATTTTCTATGAAAATTAAAACAGGTACAATGTGCATACGACAAAAGTTCCACTTATAACATATTACAATGAAATCAAAGATAAGGATAGAAGATGATCAACTTGGGTTCCGGCAACAACCAAGGGTTGAGATCGAGAAAAGAACGGGGAAAAATCAAAAGATGATGTCGATACGGATCGACGATCTTCTAAGGGTCGATTTTTGCCCTACAAGAGGGCTGAAGGATAAGACAACAAAGGGTTTCGGCCAGCAGATAGGTTCGCCCCTGGTAGAAGGACTGACCGCGGTTGGAATAACAGGTCGTTGCAGGACAAAGAGGTATCAGGTTCTCAGGATTCCACTTATCCTAGGCTGTCAGAGTATAATTTCAACGTTAGCGTAGTGGAGATGGCATCGGCAACGAGAAACATCAAGGAAGCACGATTCCCGAGGTCGATGAGATCTTATCCCAGCGAGAGGGATTCTAATTTATGGTGCGAATATCATGGAACTAATGGCCACTGAACTGGGAACAACAGGCATCTGCACGAGAAGGTGGCAACGCTGTTGAATAATGGCCATCTTAGGGAATTCCTAAGCGTCCAGTGTTTAACCAAATAACCGGATACTTAGCCAAAGCTTGTTTTAAGAAGTACTCGGGCTTCTGATAATCAAGAGAATTAACTAAAACAATAATGTAAATAAGAATTTCAGAATAGGAAAATGTTAAGAGCACAATAATGTACAGTACGTTTCAGCAATGATTGGAATGTGTTCATACAGGTGGGATCTCATTCCTTTTATAGGGAATTTTTTAATATAACGTCTACTCTTCTTTATGATTGAGCATTAATGAGTATTTATATCATTAATAAAATATTATAATAAGTAATCGTAACTGTTGCATGAAGATTCTGTAACGTTTGAACTCATTGATCGAAGATCTATGAATCAGCCCTCTTTTCAGCCCTGATTTATTTGGACCGTGTCTCTTCAACTTCTTGAATAGACTCGAGCAACCATTTCTAATCGTCTCGTAGGTGTTTAGCTCATACCTTCTTAACTCGTATCTTTTTGTAAGCTTTTCCTCCAGTTGTTACTCTTCTATTGATTCGCGTGGCTAGCCATGTCATCCACTTAATTAATTCCACATGTAATAGTTTTTTTACCAATACAGATAGTCCCCCCACTTATATTTATTTATCAATTAACTATATTGGTAAGCGGACACTTATTTATGGCAGGAATTTTTTGCCGCCGTCTCACTCATGCCATTGAACTTGCTTCTGAACTAATACATCGTTTGTCACTTCCATTTAATGCATGTGCCACGTGCAAATCCCGGATTGGTTCTGCAATTCCTCAGCGTCTTTTAGGGCTTTTTGCGGCTGCATCAATCACGAAGTGACAGTTTTCATAATGGCATTCACATCATTGTTTGCCATTTTTTGACGGTTGCCTTTGTATATAAATACCCATTTTGCCTTTGCTTCTACGAAAAACTTCCATCTTCTTTCATAACTTGGAAGTTCCTCTCTCATTCAACTATGTCTTCTTCAAACCAAGAACCCAAAAAAGTCATAATAGTAGATGATCTATCTCCTTCTTCTGTTCCGATTCGGAGTACGAGGGGTGGTAGACTAAGGAGTTTAGGGTCAACACCTACTAGAGGATCTCCCTCTCAACGTAATATCACTCCCCCGCCAACTTCTAGTGATAACTTTACTCCATCATCTTCTTCTAGGGATATAGCTTCAACTTCTCATAGATCTTCTTCTAGGTGTAGAGAATCCAACGAACCGCTTCGTGAACCAAAGGTAGATGAAATCATACTCACCGAACTTTCCTTTGTAAACGATAGTGAGGCCATAAAAAACTAAGTTACTTCAATGACATCTCATGATCGCACTGATCTTTACCCTACTAAAATGACTGAGGGTTTAATTTCTCTTATGCAGAGACTGTTATTTGAAATTTGATTTCTCGGTCTTGGTTCCCAATGAAAATCAAAGGATAACTTCTTACAAAGCTGGTTTTTCTTTCGTATATACCTATCCCTTTACTTTATGTTTCAAGCCTCCCATCGACCCAATCATTATAGAGTTTTGTCACTTTTTTAATGTGTGATTGTGACAAATTGGTCCTATTATTTGGAGGGCAGTAGCATGCCTTAGGTATTTAGCTAATTTGGCTTCACATCCCTTTACCTTTTATCACTTGATCCATCTTTACTTTCCCAGATTATTTCGTCTGGGAGTTTTTACTCTCGTGACGAGGAGTAAGAGAGTCTTAGTCATTCCTGATGATGAAAAGTACCGAGGATGGTATGCTAGGTTTGTTGATGCCTCCACTAGTGGATTAGTAGGTGAAGAAAATATGCCTTTTCCCGAGAAGTGGAACTTTGCACGTAAGTTGTCTACTTACTTCTTTCCTTTTCTTGATGAATGTTCAGTCCCGTAACTGTTTTTATTTTTCTTCAGCAACCATGGGAACTGTATAGGAGATTCTCAGTTTTCGTGGTTTGGTAGAAAAATTGTTGTCGATTGCTCCAATGGAATAAAGGTCTTGGAAGTACCTTTCTTAAAGGTTTGGTTGGAAAGTAAAGACTCATGGTAAATTTTCTTCTCTACTTTTTTTCTTTTTACTCTTTTTCGAACTTCACTGACCCTTTTTGCTCATTAGGGTTTCCTGTTCGTGGTATCACTGCTGCTGTAATAACTGTTTCGAGGCTCTCATTGTCTAAGGCTCAAGAGATCATTTTAGGCTCTTCATCATCAAAAAGGAAGGTGGATAGGACCCAGTCCGTAGAAGATGAAGAGGAGCAGGAGGAAGGCTCGTTGGTGCGTAGGCCACGAGCAAGAAAAAGAGTCGTGTCTGATGATGAATCTGCTCCCCTTCCTAGTCTATCTCCATCTGAATCTGATGGTACTACCTCCGTGTATTCTGAGGAATAAACTCCTACTGCAGCCCATGATTCGGTTGAACAAATGTTCCATCAAGGGTTTGGCTCAATTTCTGAGGAAGTGCCTCTTGCCATCTTTCCCTCATCTGCTCCAGTGGAACACCTGTTAACCGTGCATGTTGCCATTTCTGTTGCCCGGCCTATGCCACCCGTGGCTCCCTCAACCACCAGTACTACCGTTCCTTCTAACGTCGAAATAGGGTCTTCTTGTAGTGGGGTGATGAAACAAGTTATCATCGAGGTTCCTACGGAAGGCAACCTTTTCAAAAAATCAGGCGGGGCAGATGTATGGTTGAAGCCTTTGATCGGACCTGTTGATAAGTCAAAGTGTGAAAGTCACAGCTCCCTGACATGGATGAATGATATCGTACACTCATCTTTGAAGGTACACTTCACATGTTTTTGTTTTTTCAGACTTAGCTTTTACCGTATCTTATTTTCCTTTTTTGTGCAGATCAATCTCATTGGCACAAAGATGATGAAAAGGATTGTGCATACAGAGTAGTTGATGAATGACTACCATACCGAGGTAGATAATTGGAAAGAACAGTTTGAGAGCCTTCAACTTGACATGGAAGCAGTAGAGGAGGAAAAATGTACCTTGGAGCAGCAAGTAAGAGTGATAGCAGTGGAGTTAGCCATTTAAAAGGCTTCATCGAATCAAGCAGGCATGGACAAGAATCTCCTTGAATCTTCATTTGCTGAACAACTCTCTTGAGATTCTGAGGAAATAAGAAGCTTAAAGGATTTGCTGAACCAGAAAGAGGCTTATGCTGGAGAACTTGTTCAATCGCTCACCCAAACCCAAGAAGACCTCTGTGAGTCCTCTAGAAAGGTTCAGTTTTGGAGATATCCTTACCCCTTTTCAAGCTTCCTATGATGTTGCTTTGATTGAAAGGGATGAGTTGAGAGCAGAAGTTGATCAATGGGAGAAGAATTATGAAGCTCTCGAGGATAAAGCAGTCGTTGATATGAGTTGGTCTTACTTGAATACCCATCTTGATACATTAACGGAAGTAAGCCATGAAAGCTTTGACTTGAAAGCTGAGATTGCTAAAACTAAAAAGACAATTGAAAAGGCTCGATAAAGTCAAAGTTTCTCATCACCTGAGGTTGAGGTTCCCGTAGGTGATGAAGTTGTACCTGGTGAAGTTGCTGCTCAACCCTCTCCATCTCAAGATGCTCCTTCTACTGATGAAGTTAATCCCCCCATCGAAAAGTGAAAGTGCTTGTTACCCCTTTTTTTTTTGTAAAGTTGTCTTTGAAAGTCCCCAGGACAATTTCGGGGCAATTTTGTACGCACAAGTTAGGTTTGAACTAAGTTCATACTTAGTTTTAACCATCGTATAATATTAATGTTTAAGTTTTTTGGCTCAACTTGTGTATTTCGAGTTTCTATTTTACTCTAAGTGTCTGCATAAAAATGCTTCTGATTTTTCGTGTCTTTTTTAAATAAACACGATCTATAAAAGAGGGCCCTTTTATAAATGACACTTAATGAAGAAGACATCTCCACTTCATAATGGTGTAAATATACAAAAAAGAAATAGGAATTCACATGTTCCTTTGAGTAGTGTGTTGAGAAAAGTTTTTCGTATTATTTGAACTTTCATAATATTTTACATGTGTTCATGTACCTTCTATAACTTTTTCGTAACTGTTTTCTTTATAACATATTTGAACAAATACAAGGGTATAAATTTCAACGCGCGACTAAATATTGCCTTTGACCTAAACATTCGTTTATAATCACGAGTATGTTCTTTGTAGGTTTCTGAATCAGGCTTGCATTTTTGGCTCTTTGACTTCGCTCGTAACTTTCGATTTGTTGGGTAGAGAAGACTTTAGGCTTGAATTCTGACTTTTTGCTAGTCTTTCCTTGCCTTCCATATTATATAGTCCCCCAAGTGTTTGAGCTTTGAAGTATGAAATCTCGAGCACTTGAATATTCCTTCCTTGTGGTCCTTTTCCAGAAAAGGAAAAATATACGGGACTCGAAGGTATATAGTTTAGATGATGACTGCTTAATCCTTTGAAATTTCCATTAGAAAGGTTGTAACCCTAGACCAGAAATTAAGTTACTTCCGCATGTCTTTACAGGTCTAATATCATCATCTGGTATGGGTTATCTTTTTGCCTATCATCTAAAATAGTTAGTATAACTTTAACTGTACTAAATAAAATTGTATGTAAATAATACATGACCTGGGTACTTCCTTTGCTTAAAAGTAGTATTTCTTTAAATGACCAGCGTTCCAGCTCGAGGGTAAAACCTCACCATCCATGGTTTCCAACTCGTAATCACCTTTTCCAGCATTGCCACGTATTTTATTCGGTCCTTCCCAATTTGGGCTTAGGTTCCCTACTCCAGCAACTTTTGTCGATTGAAAAAACTTTTTTAAGTACAAAGTCCCCAATTTTGAAATATATGAGGTGAGCTTTCCTGTTGTAATACCGCTCTATAATCTGCTTTTGAGCTGCCATGCGAATTAAAGCGGCTTCTCTCCTTTGCTCAAGTAAATCTAGATTCGTTATTAACTCCTCATTGTTTGACTCTTCTGTTGCTGACGTGAATCTCGTGCTTGGTTCACCAATTTCAACTGGTATTAGTGCCTCTGAACCATAGACAAGAGTTTCTCCTGCGGTTGTTTTTGCTGTAGTTCTGTAAGCGCATAACACTCCTGGTAGCTCCTCATGCCAATTTCCTTTTGACTTTTGCAGTCGCTTTTTCAAATTATTGATGATAATTTTATTTGTTGACTCAGCTTGCCCATTAGCCACGGGGTGATACGGTGAAGAGGTGATATGTTTGATTTGCCAACTTTGGAAGAATTCTGTGATTTGCGAGCCTATAAACTGTGGGCCATTATCACATACGATCTCATTTGGGACACCAAAGCGACATATGATATTTCGCCAAATGAAGTTTTTCACCTCTTTCTCTCGTACCTGTTCAAAAATATCTGCTTCTACCCATTTTGAAAAATAAGTTTTTGATACTAGTAAAAATTGTACCTTTCCTTTGGCTTGGGGTAGAGGTCCTACTATATCCATTCCCCACTTTATAAATGGCCATGGGGATATAACCGGATGTAATAATTCTGCGGGTCGGTGCATGTTATTAGCGTAGCGTTGACATTTATCGTATTTGGCTACGAAAGTTTCAGCATCTTCTTCCATTTTAGGACAGTAGTACCCTGCTCTAATTAGAGTCTTAACTAGAGACCTTCCACCTGCGTGGTTTCCATAACGTCCTTCGTGTACTTCTTTCATCAAGTACTCAGTTTGATTAGGTCTGCGGCACCTTGCTAAAGGACCGCCAAACATTTTGCGATATAAATTGTGACGAACCAGACAATACCGTGCAACTTTTCGTCGAAGTGCTTGAGCTTCTTTCTTATCTTCAGGCACGGTACCATACTGCAAAAAATTTACAATTTCGTTTCTCCAATCCCAGGTTAAATTGTTAAATGTTAACTCGTGCTTGTCTTGGTCGAGTGCTGAATGAAATAAATGTATTACAATATCATTTTCTTCACTAGTTACATCAGTTACTGAAGCGAGGTTAGCTAACGCATCTGCTTATGCGTTTTCTTCTCTGGGTATTTGCACGATCTTCCATGATTGGTTTTGCCTCACCAGGTCCCGTGCCTTTTCCAAATATTGTTGCATTCGAGTTTCCCTAGCGGTGTAAGTCGTCTGCATCTGATTCACCACCAGTTGAGAGTCACTCTTGGTCACGATTTTCTCTACCGAGAGTTCTCTTGCTAATTCAAGTCCTGCAATGACAACGTCATACTCTGTTTCATTGTTAGTAATAGGATAACATTTAATCGCTTGCCTTATATTTTCACCCGAAGGTGGTATCAAGACAATTCCCAACTCGGCTTCTTTAACATTAGAAGAGCCGTCTATAAATAATGTCCATATTCCTGGATTAACTCCGGTAAAAATTTGTAATTCCTTTTCTACTTCAGGAATTATATTGGTATTAAAGTTTGCGACAAAATCTGCTAAAACCTGAGACTTCATTATTGTCCTAGACTGATAAACTATATCATATTCGCTTAGTTCTATTTCCCACTTGGCCAATCTTCCTGACAGTTCTTGTTTATGCAGGATATTTCTTAAAGGATGTGAAGTTACGACAGAAATTGGATGACATTGAAAAGATGGTCTCAATTTCCTAGCAGCCATGACTAGAGCCAAAGCTAGTTTTTCTAGATGAGGATATCTAGTTTCAGCATCCAATAGAGATTTACTTACATAGTAAATAGGAGATTGCTTACCTTTGTCTTCCCTTACTAGGACTGCACTTACAACTACTTCTGCAAATATACAACCTTTCTCCTTCCCTTGGCTTGGATAATAGGGGAGGATTTGATAGGTAAGCCTTCAAATTCTTGAGGGCTTACTGGCATTGTTCAGTCCATTCAAACTGATTCTTCTTCTTTAGTACTGAGAAGAATTTAAAACTCTTCTCTGAAGATCTCGAAATGAATTTTCCTAAAGCCGTGATCCTGCATGTCAACCTTTGAACTTCGTTTTTACTCATGAGTACATAAGGTATTTCTTAAATAGCTTTAATTTGAGAATGATTTACTTCAATGCCTCTATTAGATACGAGAAAACCCAAAAATTTACCTGATTCAACGTCAAAGGCGCACTTTTCTGGATTTAGTTTCATATTATACCTGCGGAGGATCTCAAATGTAGTTGAAAGATGTTGGAAATGGTCCTCAGCTTGTGTTGATTTCACCAGCATGTCATCAATGTATACTACCATTGTCTTTCCCAGATGTTCCTGGAACATCTTGGTCACCGGCCTTTGATATGTGGCTCCATTATTTTTCAAGCCAAAAGGCATGACTTTGTAATAGTAAGTCCCCCTGTTTGTAATAAAGGAAGTTTTTTCCTCGTCTGAGGGATCCATTTTTATCTGATTGTAACCAAAATATGCATCTAGAAAGCTTAATAATTTGTGACCTGCAGTAGCGTCAATCGTTTGATCTATATGCGATAAAGGAAGTGAGTCCTTTGGACATGCTTTGTTTAAATCAGTGTAATCTACACAGACTCTCCATTTACCGTTCTTTTTAGGTACTACCACAGTATTAGCTAACCAATTGGGATATTTTACCTCGTGTATTGAATCGATTTTTAAGAGTTTATGTACCTCTTCATCGATCACTTGATTTTTGAATGATCCCTGCTTCCTTTTCTTTTGTTTGACATGTACGAATGATGGGTCTTCATTCAATTTATGAGTAATCACCTCTGAGGGTATACCTGTCATATCTGAGTGGGGCCAAACAAAACAATCTGCGTTAGATTTTAAATATTCAATTAACTTACCTCTTATGACCGGGCTTAGCCTTTCTCCAATGTGGATTCTTTGTTCCGGCTTATGCTCGAACATTGTAACAACTTCGAGCTCCTCAGTAGTTGGCTTTATATTTTCATTTTCCTCTAGCTCTTGCATAATTTTGGGCCTGGAGTCCATGTACATATGTTTTGACACAACCTCCGTTGTGATTTGATTCACCGTATCTTTATCACTTGTTCCCGTATTTGTTTGAGCTACTTGTCGCGCCCTCTTTTTCCTCGCGGAGTCCGGGTTTTGACATTTTTGGGGGATAACTCATTTCCTTTTGGGAAATGGGTATAGAATTTGAAGAGTCGCCACCTAACGGATTTAAGGTTTGTTAGGGCACCTAAAATAGATAACTCATAAACTGATTTACATTACCAGAGATTGGGTAAGGGCTCGAAATTACCTTGAGTGGAAGGTGTTAGGCACCCCTCGAGGTCCACATCGGTGGGTCCCGGTCAAACTCAATTTAAGTGAATTAGTCATAAAACAATTTAAACAAATAGAGATCATTTTGAAAAAAAATGGGAATAAAGGGGTCCTAAGTTTATTAGCCTATAGGATCACTTCTGTGCAATACTCGGTAACCTTCCTCAAGTAGAGGTGTTACGTGTAGCATTAGAACACAGGTCATCATATCCTTTACTACCCAATTACCCTCCCCTTAATTATTATCTAAGCGTTTGAATAGTATCGTTACATACCCTATGCGTGCATTACCCGTCCCTTGCCTATGGCCCTGGAGGTTCTTAGGACCTCTATTAAGGTAGTTCTAGACTCACCTATGGTGCTTAAAAGGAGAAAACTAGGCGTCAAACAAAACAGGTAAGGAGCAGTTAAGGGCTCACATTTACCTCCGCAAATAAACAAACAATTGCACGCCTCAAACAAACTGGGTAGTTTTACTAACAACCCCAAAATCTATTTAAGATCCTATAGCAGGATATCTGGATGAACACATAGCAGAATTTGCAACATTTTCATTAAGGCGAGGCAGTGAATACCTAATCAGTTAGCCTACTGATTTTATCACTTCCTGAATCTGGGTAGTTTTACTAATAACCCCAAAATCTATTTTTTACAAGAATTATTATTACAGACCAGATATAAATGAATTAAAGAATGAAATTATTACATTATAGGAAGCATAGATAGGTCTAGGGGTGCTTATGGTTCGGTTTGGATCGGTTTTTCCCTAAAATGAAATCAAACCAAGTAGGTCGATTTTTGAAATATTAGAACCAAACCAAACCAATTAAGTCGGTTTTTTCTCGATTCGGTTTATGTCGGTTTTTCAGTTTTTTCGGTTATTTGTCGGTTTTTTCTTAAATATAAGACATACACTACCAAGCACATATTTCGAGGATCAAATTTTCAACGTAACGCTATCAAATCAATTGCCCTTTTAGAAATCTATTATTTACTAAAATATATTGATGATAATTGAATCAAATAGTGATGAATAATTTAAGGACTCAATTAAAAATATTTTTTTTAAAACATGAAATGGAGTCTTACACTTAACAAAAAAAAACTACCAATCAAACTAGAATTAAAGGTAAAGAATTGTACTAAAAGTGCAAACGATTAACATTCACCATAAAAAATTTGAAACTTTGTATAAAAATATACATATATATAGGTGTAATAATAAATTTGAAATAGTTATTCCTATAGTCGGTTTGGTTCGGTTATTTTTTTATTAAAATCAAAACCAAACCAAATTTGATTGGTTTTTAAAATTCAAAATAAAACCAAACCAAACCAAACAAAAAAGTATCGGTTTTTTTGTCGGTTTGATTTGGTTTCGGTTTGGTTCGGTTTTTTGGGTTTTTATGAAAACCCCTAGATAGGACCAACAGTAAACCTGGAAATCCAGGCCTTCAACCAAGTCTGAAATATTCTAGTATCTCATGGTAAACCAAATGGTCTTCTGGTGTGTCAAAATTCCCAAAGGCCTCAGGGACCCCGGGCAATGCTCACACCAGAAACCCTTTAAAAGCAACAGTTTTTGTGAACAAGTTCGGAAAAGCCAGCCCCAGTGTGTGAGAGTTCATAGGAGTCTCATGGACTTCTGGGCAATGCTCACACTGGAGGGGCAGGACCCTATATGTCTAAGAGTAGGAGTTGAAAATAGTATATGAAAATAGGGGATAGTTTTAGGAAAACAGTTTGAATTTTAGAAGTTGACAGGAATAACACAGTCACTTCAGCATTTTGAAGTCCAAACAAAGGTTCCAGCAATCAAACAGTAGACAGAAATAGGATCACAACCACTTCAAGTAAAGATTTCACATTGCCTAGGATTTACTTAGTTTATCACTAGGTGAGCATATAGCATGTTGGGATCAGAATAATGATCAGAAAACTACACAGATAAAGGTAGCAGAGGTTGGGAGCATAGAAGTCAGAAACATATAAACATGACAAGCATGAAGGCATGCTAGTTGAGAAACAAATGGATAAGTATCCTGGATCAAATAAGAACATGCAAGAGTGTATGAACCATATTGACATACTGAACAAGACAATTTCATGAGAGTTGAGCTAATCTAGTTAACATAGACATAAAGCAGGCAAAGGAAGGTTGACAGACAAATTAAATAACATACTGAATAGGACCTAATGACAGAGATAAACATGCTGGTTAAGAGAAAGCAATAGGGAGCACATATGTTTAGTTTCATATGAAAATAGCCAGATTACTGAATAGGACATAGCAACATAGACAGAAATTGTGATTAGGAGTCATGAGTAGGAAGCACATAGGTTTGATTACATAGGAAGTAGTCATGCTAATTACGATCACTAAATAGGAAAGACATGTATTCAACTACACAGAAATGCTAATTGAGATCCTAAACTGGAAAGACATGGATTCAACTACAAAGAAATAGTCATGCTAATTGAGAGAAATAAACAGGAATTACAGAAGTTTAACTACACAGAAGTAGTTATGCTAAATAAAATCAACAAACAAGAAAGACAGAAGTAGTCATGCTAGTTGAAAGCAATAAACAGGAAAGCAGGTATAGCTTCAATGCGTATAGAATGATAATAAGAGGGGAGACATACCAGTTAAAAATAGCAAACAAGAAGGTGAAAGTATACAGAACCCAATGGTCTAGCCTTGGCTTTTAGCCGGCTAGACAGTGTAGAAAACACAAGTAATAGAAAGGTTTGAATAAGAGCAAGAGTTTATGTGTGTGTGTGTGTGTGTTTCTTTCTGAATGTGTTCATGTTAAAGAGAAATCAGAGTGGGGTTTATATAGCACTTAGCAAAGTAAAACAATTAAAGTAATGAATAAATCAGAGTTCATAAAACAGGGTAATCAATCAGTTAATTGGGGAATTAACCCAATCAATTCACACAGAAGAATCCGGAAAGGACCCTTTAAATTGGGGAGAATCCCTTAACGACTAAGACTGGGAAAATAAGGTAAACAAATCAATCAGAGACCATATAGGAGTCAATTAAATCCCAAAATCAGACTAATAGTCTAATTGAGGCAAGTAGTACTAATTAAAGTCACAAATAAGGAAAATAGGTAAAATCACAGGGAAGTACTAACTTTAATAGGAAAATATAATTCGAACACTAAATAAAATCAGTCAATATATTTGATTGACAGAGGTAAACGATAACGAGAAAATATTGAAGTAATCAGTCCAATAAGCAGAAAAACCTAGGGTTTAAAGCATATACACAAAAATTAGTCAAACTAGTAAAGATAATGAGATTCAAACACTTAGAAGTTTTAAAACCTTTTTGGAGAGAGCTTAAAACGAAACCCTAATTTCAGAAAATATTGGAATCGATTAGTAATAAGGAAGAACATAAGGTTTTTCAAAGAGAAATACCAAATAATCTTAAAACATTTCAGATCTACAAGGATCTGAACAGACCCAAGTAGCATAAGATTAGGGTTTTAAGAAAAATGATAGAGATGGAAGAAAACTTGGTTTAAAACCATAGATTTGAGCCATAAACATGGATAAAATAACACTCACAAACGGAGATGGCCATAGGTAGGCTCATGAAACGGTTTTGAACAAAATCTGGGTTGAATCTCTTCGAGATTCTTTCATAAATCAATATAATCGAACAACCAGAAGAGGTGAGAGGCCGGTAGGAGCCGGAAACTACAGAGAAACCCCATGAACGGGTGGTTTTTCGGTGACGGCGGCTAGGTTTTAGGGGGAGTTTTGAGGGATAAGAGGAGAGGTTAGTAAACGAGGACGACAGAAAATGAGAGAGTGAGGATAGGGTTTGGGGGTTGCTTAATTAAAAAAATGTAACTATATCCTGGACCGTTGATCTCTTGAGATCAACGACCAAGATTTGATCTTGATGGTGGGAGGGTTGGATGAAGAATTGGGCTTGGGGCGGATTGGGTTAGGATTTAAGATAATTGGGTTGGTGTAATCAGTTTAGGTCCGAAATTAAAATGAATTCAAAGGGGCTATTTGTTAAATACTAAATTAATTAATAAAATTATTTGTAAAAATAATTAATAAATTATAAAAATGATTTAAAATAATTACTTGATATTATAAAAATATAAAAATTTATTTTCTAGCGAAATAAGGTAATCACATGGGCTATTATTGCAAAGTTATTGCAATTATAACCCAAAAATGTAAATGTGGCTATTCATGAAATAGTTAAATCTTAGTATAAATATAAACGATAAAATTAATTCCTAAAATAGTTATAAATCCATTTGTGATGCAATTAGTAATTATATATATAATAAAATACCGGGATAAATTAATAAAAATCCTTAAAAAATGCAGAAATTATGGAAAAAATATTAATTGATGCTCATGTACTACTTTGAAGATAGATATGCATTTTGAAAATAATATAAGAAAAAATTGGGTATCAACAACTGACCCTCTTTACCCAGGAAGGATGAAAGAGTCGTTGGGTAAAGATATGATGGCCAATTTTGACCGAGTAGGGTGATTTGAGAGACATAGGCCGCACTCTGGTTCCCGAGCTACCTACATATCCCTGGTTCTACAGGAATTATGCCGTGTGTAGTTCTGGATTCACCGGCGGGATATGGATTCACCGACGAAATATACTGATGAAGTTATAACAAGAACGAACACAAAGTTTCGAACATGCGAAATGGTTGCGGTGAGTGGTCAGGTTTGAAGTAGTGTGAAGGAACTGGAGTGGGATTTCTCCTGCTGGGGTAACGGTTTCTCATCGGATTACCTGCAAATAAAAGATGTACTACAAGCATATATCTGTGCATAAATTTAAACACGATGCAAATTCCCTTCAGACCATGAGAATTGTCTTTGGACGGTTGAGGATGAAGTCCTTAGACAATGATATCCTCGGCCATGAATTATGCAGTAAGAGATTCGCAGGCCATGAAATGACATTCTTGGGCCATGAAAATGGTGCCTTCGCACCATGACGCCTTTGAATAATGATATGCAAGTTCGAGAGATCCTTAGGCCATGGCATGGTGTCTTCCGGCTATGAGGGTGGTGCCTTCAGACTATGACGCCTTCGGACAAGTTGGCAATATTTCAGCCCATGATGTGCAAAGACATGATGCTAGAAGCGACAAGATAGGGCTTAGTTTTGTATGAAGTTGAGGGCAGAGCTTAGCCCGAAAGAAGAGAATAGATAATGCTAGAGAGACAGTGATTAGTCTCGTGCAAAGTAAAGGTAATGCTTAGCCTTATGCAGATAGAGAGGTAAGGCTTATCCTCATGCAAAATTCAGGACAGGGCTTAGTCCCACGCAAATTGAAGGCAACGCTTAGCCTTATTCAAATATGGAGGCAGGGCTTAGCCTCATGCAAAATTCGAGACATGGCTTAGTCCCATGAAAATTGAAGGCAATGCTTAGCCTTATGCAGATAGAGAGGCAAGGCTTAGCCTCATGCAAAATTTGGGACAGGGCTTAGTCCCATGCAAATCAAATGCAATGCTTAGCCTTATGCAAATCTAGGGGCATGGCTTAGCCTCATGCGAGATAGAGACAGATCTTAGTCTCATGCAAGGTTTGAGACAGTGCTTAGTCCCATGAAAAGTGAACGCAATGCTTAGCCTTATTCCAATATGGAGGCAGGGCTTAGCCTCATGCAATATTAAGACAGAGCTTAGTCTCATGCAAGGTTTGGGAAAAGGGCTTAGTCCCATGCAAAGTGAAGGCAATGCTTAGCCTTATGCAAATAGAGAGGCAAGGCTTAGCCTTAGGCAGATGGGGAGGCAGGGCTTAGCCTCATGCAATTTTGAGACAATGCTTAGTCTCATGCAGATGGAAGGCAAGCTTAGCCTTATGCAAACAGGGAGGTAGGGATTAATCTCATGCAAGATTGAGACAGAGCTTAGTCTCATGCAATGAACAAATAATAGATTATGGCAGAGTATTTCTTAGCTTGAAATGCATTCGGTATCCTTGTTGCTATGACGACTGTGATTCCTAGGTGTACATATTCCTTGTTCCTGCATTCAAAGAAAAATTGTGAGTTATATAAGGGGGAGGTCGGTTCATGACTCCGTCGGCTTGCTTGACTTGCTTCTTTTTGTCTGAAGATCCTGCTCAAATTATCGAGGCAACATTTGCTAAATAGAGTTTATTTCAAAAACAAGCATGCATAGTTTTCAAAGACATAGTAACATATAGTTTTAGAAATTGGTTAGATGACCAGTGAATGGGACACGATCAGAGACATCTCGACTTCTTCTGCCGTAGAGTTTTGAGGGTCCTCCTCAAAATTCTGCCCCATTTAACTAGATGACCTTTCTGACTGCTCGATATGCTGCGGTTGGCTGAACTTGCTTCGGAATTTTGAGGGTCCTCCTCAAAATTCTGCCCCATTTAACTAGATGACCTTTCTGACTGCTCGATATGCTGCGGTTGGCTGAACTTGCTTCGGAATTTTGAGGGTCCTCCTCAAAATTCTGCCCCAGTTTCTAATTGTGGGGAAAATAGAAATTTTATTGAATTGTGAATGAACCAAAAGGGCTGCCTACGTATCCCCTCTTAAACGGGAATCAGGTCGAGCGTAGTTCAATTTACATCATATGAGGAAGACATAGATAGTTTACACATAATATCGCTTGACTGCATCTGAATTAATTGGCTTTGGCCATATTTTTCCGTCCATTTATGCTAGTATGAGGGCTCCTCCTGTCAATACTCTGTGGACCATATAAGGACCTTGCCAATTGGGAGAGAATTTCATTTTGACTTCATATTGATGCGGGAAGATTTTCTTACAACCAGATGCCTCGGTGCGAACTGTCTCGGCTTGACTCTTTTGTTGAAGGCTCTAGACATTCTGTTTTGATAGATTTGTCCGTGACATACTGAATTCATCCTCTTTCCATCAATGAGGGCTAGCTTCTCATAATGACTCCTTATCCATTCTGCGTCGCTGAGCTCAGCTTCTTGTATGTTTCTCAAGGAAGGAATCTCCACTTCGGCGGGAATAACAGCTTCAGTACCACAAACCAGCAAGTAGGGTGTTGCCACGGTTGATGTGTGGACTGTGGTATGGTATCCCAGTAAGGCGAACGGTAGCTTCTCGTGCCATTGTTTATGATTTTCTACCATTTTCTTTAGTATCTTCTTGATATTCTTGTTGGCGGCTTCTACAACTCCATTCATTTGAAGCCTATATGCTGTGGAATTTTTGTTCTTGATTTTGAAAGTCTCACACATGGCTTTCATAAGATCACTGTTGAGATTGGCGGCATTGTCAGTGATGATGGACTCTGGAACCCTGAACCGACAAATAATTTGGTCGTGGAATAAATTCGCTATGACCTTTTTAGTCACAACTTTGTAAGAATCTACTTCTATCTATTTAGTTAAGTAATCGATAGCCACTAAAAATAAACCGATGTCCGAATGAGGTGGTGGGCTCGATTGGACCAATAACATCCATTCCCCAGGTGGCAAAGGGCCAAGGTGAGCTTGCTGCATTAAGCTCGTTTGACGGAACTTTTATCATATCTGCATGTACTTGACAATGGTAGCACTTCTGAACGTACAGGATGCAATTCGTTTCCATGGTCATCCAAAAGTAACATGCCATGAGTATCTTTTTGGCCAAGACAAAACCATTCATACGCGGGCCGCAGGTCCAGGCATGTATCTCCTCAAGCAACTTAGAAGATTCCTTTGCTTCGACATACCTTAACAGTCCCAGATCAGGAGTTATTCTATATAGGGTTCCTCCGCTTTGGAAGAAGTGATTGGAGAATCTCCGAAGCGTGCGTTTCTAAGTATGGTTTGCATGTTTCAGGTATTCTCCCTTTGCCAAATACTCTTTGATGTCGTGGAACCAAGGCCTCCCGTCTGTTTCATCTTCAACATGGTCACAATATGACGACTGGTTATGGATCTTTACTGAGATAGGATAAATGAAGTTCTTGTCTGGATGCTGTATCATTGATGACAAAGTGGCTAATGCGTCAACAAACTCATTCTGAATTCTGGGGACATGCCGAAACTCTATCTTTGTGAATCTTTTCTTCAATTCCTACACATGGTGCAGATATGGCAATATCTTGGAATTCTTGGTTGCCCATTCTTATTGAACCCGGTGCACAAGCAAATCCGAATCGTCGATTACTAGCAGCTCCTGAACGTTCATGTCAACAACCATGTTGAGTCCTAATATACAAGCTTCGTATTCCTCCATGTTGTTGGTGCAGGGGAATATGAGTTTTGCAAATACTGGATGATGTTGGCCAGTTTCTGACACCAAGACGACTCCAATTCTAACTCCTTTGAAGTTTGTTGCTCCGTCAAATAACATCCTCCAACCGTCGTAGGATTCAGCAATGTCTTCTCATACAAATGATACCTCTTCATCGGGAAAATACGTTTTCAGCGGTTCGTATTCTCCTCCCACTGGGTTTTCAGCAAGGTGATTTGCCAGTGCCTGACCCTTGACTTCCTTCTGAGTTACATAGACAATGTCGAATTCGCTCAACAAGATTTGCTACTTAGCCAGCTTGCTAGTAGGCATGGGCTTCTGAAAGATATACTTCAAGGGATTCATTCTCGATATGAGATATGTTGTATAGGCACAGAAGTAGTGCCTCAGCTTCTGAGCTATCCATGTCAGAGCGCAACAGGTACGTTCCAGTAGAGAACAACGTGCTTCATAGGTAGTAAACTTCTTATTCAGGTAGTATATGGCATGTTCTTTTCTCCCTGTCTTGTCGTGCTGTCCCAGAACGCAGTCGAAAGCTCTATTTAGTACTGCAAGGTAGAGTAGCAGTGGTCTACCTGGCTCTGGTGGGACCAAGACTGGTGGTGTTGATAAGTACTCCTTGATTTTGTCAAAAGCCTTTTGACAATCTTCGGTCCAACTAGTTGCAGCATCCTTCTTCAACATCTTGAAAATCGGCTCACATATAACTGTGCACTGGGCTATAAAACGGTTGATGTAATTGAGCCGTCCCAGAAAACTCATCACGTATTTCTTACTCTTTGGCAGTGGTAAATATTGGATGGCTTTGCGTTTTCACGGATCCAATTCTATCCCCCGACGGCTGACGATGAATCCCAGTTACTTTCCGGCAGGAATCCCGAATGCACACTTTGCAGTGTTTAGTTTCAGGTTATACTTCCGCAGTCGGTTGAAGAATTTCCTTAGGTCCGCTATATGATCGGTGGCCTTCTTGGATTTAATGATGACATCATCCACATACACCTCAATCTCCTTATGTATCATGTCATGAAAAATGGTAGCCCTGGCCCTCATGTTGGTGGCCCAAGCTTTCTTTATGCAGAACGACATCATCTTGTAACAGTACACCCCCATGGTGTAATGAAAGTTGTTTTCTTGGTGTCCTCTTCGTCCATCCAGATTTGATGGTAACCGGTGAAACAATCTACAAAGGAATGGAGTTCATGCTTGGCACAGTTGTCAATTAAGATGTGTATGTTTGGAAGTGGGAAATCATCCTTTGGGCTGGCTCTGTTGAGATCCCGATAATCGACACAGACCCTAACTTTCCCATCCTTCTTCGGAACTGGCATGATGTTGGGTAGCCAGGTTGGATATTCAACCACCTTGAGGACCTTGGCCTTGATTTGCTTAGTAACCTCCTCTTTGATTTTCAGACTCATATCAGGCTTGATTTTCCTGAGTTTCTGCTTTAGGGGCGGACACATTGGGTTTGTGGGAAACTTGTGAGTCACAATGGATGTACTTAATCCGGTCATATCGTCGTATGACCATGCAAAAATGTCCTCATACTCTTTCAAAATTTGAGTGTACTCCTCTTTCTCTGTCGGTGGCAAGTGAATGCCGATGCGAGTCTCCTTGACAGTTTCAGAATCTCCCAAGTTAATTATCTCAGTTTCGTCCAGGTTGGACTTAGGCTTGTTCTCAAAATCCTCTACTTCAGTGACGATTTCCTCGGGTATGGCATCCTCTTCTTCTGAATCACTATCTTTTTGTTTCGTCGTCTCATTACATGTCACAGTTTCCGGTTCATCCAGATAAGAAATAGTAATGTTGTATAGATAAAGATACGAGAGAAAAGTGATAATAATAAATATAAATTTATTGAAAGCGTCAAACAAAAGATTTTTAATAATTTAGGTGTGGCACAAGCTGCTCAAGTGGACAGTATGGACCACGCCACGGTGGTGACCAGTCTTGATAGTCCTGTCAGGTGTATTGATATCCTAACCCGAAAGTGGTACAGTGGCGCTTTGGTTGTATCGTCTTGGAGATGCCCTGAAGATTTTTACCGAGTCCCTTGTCGGGCTCATATCGTCTCCATGCTAGCATACTTTCTATATTACTACTCCACCACTTATCTTTATCGATTGCATTAACTCGTTCAATACGATCGTAGGTTTCTCCACCTAACCTTCTTTTGTTTTCAATCACTGGGATAGTCTGACTAGTGTAAATAGGGTTGCTCCCATATCCATGGATAATTACCTCCTGGTGATTCCACTTGAATTTCACGGCCTGATGTAAGGTTGATGCTACAGCCCCAGCGACATGTATCCATGGTCGTCCCAACAACAAATTGTAGGATGCGGATATATCCAATACATGAAACTCAACATCAAAACATGTAGGCCCTATCTGCAGACAGAGATTAATCTCTTCGATGGTAGCTCTTTGTGACCCGTCGAATGATTTTACGTTCATAGTCCCCTCTCGTATCTCATGCAGGCCTTTGCTCAACTTCTTCAGTTTTTTTAGTGGGAAAATGTTGAGACTGGATCCCCCGTCAATCAGAACTCTGACTATAAATTTGTCTTCATAATGCATTGTGATGTGCAGTGCCCTATTGTGATTCAAACCTTCAGGTGGCAACTCGTCCTCGTGAAAGGTGATTTTGTGGCTTTCCAGCACCTATCCTACCATATTGGCCATTTCTCCACCAGTGATGTTGGTGGGCACATATGCTTCACTCAACACCTTTAATAGTGCATTCCTATGTGCCTCTAAATTTTGTAGCAGCGACAGAACAGATATTTGGGCGGGAGTCTTGATCAAATGATCAACAATAGAATACTCCCTTGCTTGTACCTTTCTCCAAAGGTCATCCAGACCGGTTTCAATAATGGGCGGTTTGTTGGAGGCCTGCTTACTGGACGCTCTCAAATGCTCTGGTGTATAAACTCTTCTCGTTCTGGTCATCCCTCGCAGCGTCGGATTCTTCCATTTTGGCCTTTCCTTTTCTTCTAGCTTCGACCACATAATCTCAGGGTACAACCTTGGTTCTGAAGGGCGGTGTGGTTGACACTGTCACCGTGAAAGGCATGGCTACTTCCACCTCAAATGGAACAGGTGCAGTTGTAGGTGGTGCTACCTCAACTTCAAATGGAACCGATGCGGTTACCTCAACCTGAACTAGCGGCTGTATCTGCACTATAATAGGATTGATCGTGGTTGCGGTTTTCTTATGGTCACCTTCTTTGATAAGTCCAATTGATCCCTCGGAATCCCATTCTTCATCTGTTTCTATCACATTGATCCCTTCGCCCCTATGATATGGAAGAGGATTGTTGCAGACGTTGGGTGTAGCTTTCTTTGCCTGGATGACCTTATTATCAATCATGGTCTAGATCTTATCGTTCAATGTCTGGCACTCGTCAATGGTGTTCCCTTTCATACCGGAATGATATGCACATGTTTTGTTTGGATTGACACATTGGGATGAATTCTCCATGGCCACAACAGGAATAGGGGTGACGTAACGAGCAACCTTCAACCTTTCATACAATTCGTCAATGGGTTCAGCGTTGGCGGTGTATTGTTTGAGTGGTTTACGGTCAAAGTTAGGACGGGGTCTAGGGTAGTTTGGACGAGTTGGAGGTAGCTGAAAGTAAGATGGTTGGGAATTATATGTATGGTAAGTAGTGGCTGGTTGGGAATATCTGGGAGTTGATGGTTGATATGTGGGTGGAGGTGTTTGGTATGCGAGTGGAGAGGTCTGATATACAAATGGAGTTTTGGGTCCTTGGACAACCATTAATGTTCCTATTTCCTTCTTCTTCGATATACCACTTGATTGCAACACTTTGTTCGTGGCCTGCAGTGCCTCGAAATTTGTCACCATACCGCTTTTAATACCCTCTTCAATTCTTTCTCCGAATTTTATGATATCGGAGAACTTATGGTTTTCAATAACCATCAATATTTTGTAGTACTATGGATCATGTGCCCCGACGAAGAACTTGTTCATCTGTTCCTCGTCCAATGTCGGTCTGAACTTGGCTGCTTCTGACCTCCAACGAGTAGCATACTCGCGGAAGGTCTCTGTTGGCTTCTTCTTTAAATTTTGGATATACAAGACATCTGGTGCATTCTCCGTATTAAATCTGAACCTGTCCATGAAATCAGACGCCATGCTCACCCAGTTGGCCCACTTCTTAGGATCCTGGCTTATGTACCAGGACAGGGCATCTCCGGTAAGAGTCCTCATAAAGAGCTTCATTCGGATTCTTTCATCT
>ML249534.1:0-10880 GCA_005239495.1 Nicotiana undulata | reverse complement strand
CCCCCCCCCCCCCCACGAGCTTGTCACATTAAGTCTTCAGATGAACCCTGGGATCACCTGTTCTGTCAAACATTTCGAACTTGGGAGGTTTGTAACCCTCCTACAGTCCTACATCTGGTTGCATGCATAGGTCTTTGTAGTTCAGACCTTCTATACCTTTACCTCCTTCGACACCCTGAACCCGACTTGTAAACTTCTTGAGCTCCTCAGCCATGTTCTTAATGAGAAGGTCCTTCTCAGCGGATTCTAGTGTATAGGATATGGGTTGAGTGGAGTGAGGTAGGGTTTCCACGTATATAGGGTTGTTTGGGTGACCGGGAGTTTGGGTATAATGATGATCATTGGTGGAGTTCTGGGGTTCGGGAATAATTTTAGGGTATTTTGTGGAGTATGGTAGGTGTTTTGCTGATATTGTGGAGGGATAGTTTGATTTTGCGGTGGGGTTGTATAATGGTGAGGTGTGGGAGGATTCTGTGGGCGCTTGTTAGGTGTGTTTTGAGGTGGCACGGGGTTCTTGGTGTTTGAGTGGTTGAAGTCCTTGATGTTGAGTGTCAGGGAGAGTTTTGCTAAGCTCCGGACCTGATCGAGCTCACCTTGAAGTTCTAGTATTTTATTCTCAAGCCGTAAGACCACATCATTTTAGGCTTGAGTACCCTGACCATCAGAAGCTTCCGCATGTTCAACATGTGTATTGTTGTCTTTTCTGGTGCCGTTCAAATAGTCCAGTTTTGCTTTTCCTTTGCCTTTTGGTGGACTAGGAGGAGGAGAAGGTGGAGGGCCCCTGGATCTTGTGTGATAAGCTGATGATGCCAGTATGCACGAACCAACCTTTGGAGAATGGGAATAATCAAAAGAAAGAAAAAAAACAAAAGGTAGCCAAGTCAGTAAGAGTTCTGAAAAGAATATTTGCAGTATTTAAACACATATTGCGAAATGTAAATTCGAGTCCTATTTTGGGGGCCTCGTTGTGCACGAGGTAGGCCTAACGACAAGTTGATTTGGAGAACTTAAATGCCAATAAATGCCTCATTTCATTAATGTGAAAATAGATGAATCCAAAACGACACTAAGATAATAAAAGATAAGTCACTACTCGCACTTGTCCTTATTACATTTAGAAAAGCAAATAAATCTAATCTACTTGGTCCCAGAAGGACCTTCCCCATGCTTGATCTTCCTAACTCCATCGACCAGGTTCCCCAGTTCACGCAGGCCCAATAGCAGGTAAACTCTTGCTAGATGTCCTCCTTCGGTTCCTTCAGCATTCTGGCAGTCGGCGACCCTCTTTCTTATCTTTTCTTCTAGTTCCATCAAACCCTGCTCCAGATATTCTACCCTTTCATTGAAGGTGATAGCCATATCCCTCCATTCATTGATCAGTCTCATGTTTGTCTCGTGTATCTCCCGATGTTCGGCCTCGGAGTCATGAATCCTCTTGCGCAATTTGTTGTATTATACTTGGGTCTCATCATCTTCATCTATGACCTTGTTTCCCCGACAGATTCCTGGCTTCACTATCCCAGCTAGGTTGTCCTCTAACCACGCCGGATAGAAGGGTGCATGTCCCACATGATACCTATCTGGCTCGATGGTTTCCTTCTCCACAATGATCTTTGAGTGCCACATATTCTGAGCTTGGCACCTGTAAGGGATGTCGTCATTCTGAAAATCTACCCGGAAATTATTCATATTCGCAACTGCGGTACGATCTGCTTCCTGCCTGCTTGTCTCATCACCCTGATGGTAACATAAGGGTATATTCCCCTTAACCAAATCAACACTAAGTAAGGAGAATCCCTAGACCTGATGATGAACTCGTCAGTAGGGAACCATTCAAACATCCACTGTATCTGATCCTCAGTCAAATTGTTGAAGAACTCCACTCATTCCTTAGCACTTTCTGGTTGAGAAAACATGTCCGGGATATAAGTCATCCTCTTAGGGTTATGGAAGGCTATATGATCATTCCACGCCCTTCGTGGAACTCCTGACGATATTGACCCTTTTGGAGATGCTCCAATATCCAAAGTTGCAGCAACAGATTACAACCTTCGAAATGTTTGAACCCTTTCTGGTAGCGGTCCAAATCCCGATAAATGTCAGCTATGATCATAGGGACTATGGTGTATGTTTGTCCCTCGATTCCTTCCCTTTAAGTTTTGTCTACCATAGCTAGTCTGGTGTGGATTATGTCCCTTTTCATCGGGAACACTATCATGCCCAAGAAGCAAACAACGAACACAAAAACTCTACGGTGAATATGACCCAAGGAAGTGATAGAGAAATCATCATGGAAAATACGGTAAGACTTACTATGATCGTATCGTTCATACAAGTAGTCAAAGGGTACATAAGATTTCTTTAAGCACTCCAAATCAGCGTTCTTTTCAGACCCATCATCTTTAAAAACCCCTTACCAGTGCGATTTTCCGGCACCAATAGACCAGGACTATCCCAAGGTAGCCCAGCAAATCCCCCTATTTATTCTAGGAGCGGGGTCATTTCTATGTTCTCAAAGCGAAATACAGACCTTTCACTATCCCAAAACATGGTTGCAGCTTCAGTCAGCATATTGTTTGGTTGGATGTCTAACAGAGAAGGCGAATTTCCCAGAACCTTCTTCATATGTTTCTTGTCACTTGAGGAAAGGTCTTACCACCAATCCAGTAGCAATGGTGGTATATTGCAGACCATGCCGAACCTGAGGACCTCGTGCCTCATTTTTTGCAAAATAAATAAGGTTAGGCCCTTTTCCCCCTCCTGATTCGACTATTTATACATCCATGATTAGTATATCGGCACTTAGTTCTCCAAATTAATTCACAAAACGTGGTTGCGTCCGTTGGGATTATGGAAACCTCGGTGGACTTTTGGATAAGGTTTGTCTAAAGGGTTATTATGTGGAAAACATATTAACCTGGTTAGGCTTGACCATGATGCATGAACAGTTATAATCAGAGTAAGGTTTCTATGGGGGTCTAGACTGGTACCCTCAAGCGGACAACTTGAGGGGGAAAGGCACGGAACCTTCGATTGCACCGCTGATCGACTAGTTTTACACCAAATAAGCCTTTTCGAATTTAAAGGGTGATATATAGGAAGAGCGCAACCACTCATCAAGCGTTGCCATAATATTGATTACGCACGAGTGGAATATGATGTTCAGCATCATTTATGAAACAGTAAATAGCATGTTGTCACGTATTTGCATGTTAGAAAAATAATAATAAATGCGGCATTTAATAATTGAAACACGTTTTAAGAAAACAAAAAAGGAGACAAGTCAGTTTCGTAGTAAAGGAAATCATAAATGCTTGAAAATAAACAATTAAGTTCACATAAAGGGAAAAGGGAAAGGGTGCACATGTATCGACAGAATAGAGCATGCTTAGACTAATTCACAAAAACAGATTTGTCATGGTAAGAGCCTAATAATCCCCAGCAGAGTCGCCATGCTGTCGCGCCCTCTTTTTCCTCGCGGAGTCCGGGTTTCGACATTTTTTTGGGACAACTCATTTTCTTTTGGGAAAGGGGTATAGAATTTGAACAGTCGCCACCTAACGGATTTAAGGTGCGTTAGGGCACCTAAATAAGATAACTCATAAACCAGTTTACATTACCAGAAATTGGGTAAGGGCTCAAAATTACCTTGAGGGGAAGGTGTTAGGCACCCCTCGAGGTCCACAACAGTGGGTCCCGGCTAAACATAATTTAAGTGAATTAGTCATAAATAAATTTAAACAAATAGAGATCATTTTGAAAAAAATAGGAATAAAGGGGTCCTAGGTTTATTATCCTATAGAATCACTTCTGTGCAATACTCGGTAACCTTCCTCAAGTAGAGGTGTTACGCATAGCATTAGCGCACAGGTCATCATATCCTTTACTATCCAATTACCCTCGCCTTAATTATTATCTAAGCATTCTAATAGTATCAAGTACGTACCCTATGCGTGCATTACCCGTCCCTTGCCTATGGCCCTGGAGGTGCTTCGGACCTCTATTAAGGTGGTTCTAGACTCACCTATGGTGCTTAAAAGGAGAAAACTAGGCGTCAAACAATACAGGCAGGACTGTCACATAAAAAAGAGCAGTTAAGGGCTCACATTTACCTCCGTAAATAAATAAAAAAGTGCACGCCGCAAACAGACAGTTTTTAAACGATTTAAGATTCTATAGCAGGATATCTAGATGAACACATAGAAGAATATGCAACATATTCATTAAGGCGAGGTAGTGAATACCTAATCAGTTTGCCTACTGATTTTATCACTTCCTCAATCTGGGCAGTTTATAGGTAGTCAAACAAAACACAATTTCACAACTTTAAAATTTTTAGTCAACCTACATGTTTGTCTAGTGATAACCGGGCAGGATCCTATAGACATTGTATCTAAGCGTTAATTAGACCACAATTATAAACCAAAGGTTGATTTTTAACAGGCAGATTTTTATCTGTTTAGACCCTATAGGCATACTATCTATATGCTGAAAATGATCACATGCCCTACTTCAGGACATATAAACACAGAAATTGATTTTTCTACAAGCATGATATCTAAGCGTTGGAACTGTTTTTATACTTATTCCTTATAGGAATGGCGGTTAAGTGATGAAACTGATTTATATATATATTCCTATAAGCATGATATCTAGGCGAATAAAGTTGTTAGCCAATTTTCAAGCAAATTCAACATGGGAATTCCTAGGGACATGATTTCTAATGCACATATGATGGTTTGAGAACATGATTATTAATGCAGAATTGGTGAATGACCTAGAAGAAGGATTTCTAATTCAAAATGTGAAATACAAGATTTCAAAGAATGAGACAAGACTTATAGACATGGTTTCTAATGCATATAGTTAATCAAAATAATCCTATGGGCATGGTTTCTACCTGATCCCCACAAAGTTATATATAAACGTCCCTCCCAGTTTTACTAATAACCCCAAATTATTACACTATAGGGAGCCTGGATAGGCCCGGCAGTAAACCTAGAAATCCAGGCCTTCAACCAAGTCTGAAATATGCCAGTATCTCATGGTACACCAAATGGTCTTCTGGTGTGTCAAAGTTCCCAAGGGCCTCAGGGACCCCGTGCAATGCTCACACCAGAAACCCTTTAAAAGCAACAATTTTTGTGAACAAGTTCAGAAAAGCCAGCCCTAGTGTGTCAGAGTTCGGATGAGTCTCATTGACTCTTAGGCAGTGCTCACACTGGAGGGGCAGGACCCTAGATGTCTTAGAGTATGAGTTGTAAATAGTATATGAAAATAGGGGATAGTATTAGGAAAACAGTTTGAATTTTAGAAGTTGGCATGAATAATTGAGTCACTTCAGCATTTTGAAGTCCAAACAAAGGTTCCAACAATTAAACAGTAGACAAAAACAGGATCACAACCACTTCAAGCAAAGATTTCACATTGCCTAGGATTGACTTAGTTTATCACTAGGTGAGCATATAGTATGCTGGGATCAGAATAATGATCAGACAACTACACGGATAAATGTAGCAGGGGTTGGGAGCATAGAAGTCAGGAACACATTAAACAGGACAAGCATGAAGGCATGCTAGTTGAGAAACAAATGGATAAGTATCCTGGATCAAATAAGAACATGCTAGAGTGTATGAACCATATTGACATGCTGAATAAGACAATTTCATGAGAGTTGAGTCAAGCTAGTTAACAGATACATAAAGCAGGCAAAGGCAAGTTGACAGACAAATTACATAACATACTGAATGGTACCTAAGTACAGAGATAGACATGTTGGTTAAGAGCAGGCAATAGGGAGCGCATAAGTTTAATTGCATATAAAAATAGGCAGATTACTGAATAGGACATAGCAACATAGACAGACATGCTGATTAGGATTCATGAGTAGGAAGCACACAGGTTTGATTACATAGGTAGTAGTCATGCTAATTACGATCACTAAACAGGAATGACATGGGTTCAGCTACACAGAAATGCTAATTGAGATCACTAAACTGGAAAGACATGGATTCAACTACATAGAAATATTCATGCTAATTGAGAGTAATAAATAGGAAAGACAGAAATTTAACTACACAGAAGTAGGTATGCTAATTAAAATCAACATACAAGAAAGACAGAAGTATAGTCATGATAATTGAAAGCAATAAACAGGAAAGCACATAGGTATAACTTCAATGTGTATAGAATTATAATAAGAGGAGAGACATACCAGTTAAAAATAGTAAACAGGAAGGTGAAAGTATACAAAACCCAATGGTCTAGCCTTGGCTTTCAGCCGGCTAGACAGTGTAGCAAACACAAGTAACAGAAAGGTTTGATTAAAAGCAAGAGTTTGTGTGTGTGTGTTTCTTTCTGAATGTGTTTGTGTTAAAGAGAAATCAGAGTGAGGTTTATATAGCACTTAGCAAAGTAAAACAATTAAGGTAAAGAATAAATCAGAGTTCATAAAACAGGGTAATCAATCAGTTAATTGGGGAATTAACCCACTCAATTCACACAGAAGAATCCGGAAAGCACCCCTTAAATTGGGGAGAATCCCTTAACGACTCAGACTGGGAGAATAAGGTAAAAAAATAAATCGCAGACCATATAGGAGTCAATTAAATCCCTAAATCAGACTAATAGTCTAATTAAGGCAAGTGGACTTATAACACTATCCTGACTTCCTTCTTCGCATTCGCGAGCCTCCAATCGCGTCCGCGATGAACAAAATGCTCAAAAGCCATTTCCAAACTCTTCTCAAACAGCCTCTAGTATAATGGTCATACATTTTTGTAAAAACCTTCAAATGAAAAATGGTTTAACTTTCTGAAAACTAGATACAAAGATCTACAACTTTCATGGTTCAATCATCTCCTAATTCTTTATAGATTTCGAGATATAAGATGCCAAAATGAGCCCTGTGCAACACAAATTTCTTCTTCGCGAATTCCAAACAAACTTTCATTTGTGGGTCATCTCCAAATTCCTTATAGATTGCGAGATATAAGCTTCCAAATTCGGATGACGGACAACAAAAATTCCTTCTTCGCGAACGCGAAGAACAAAGTCCCAGCAGAAAAATCCTTCTTTGCGAACGCGAGAGTGTAACGACCCGACCGATCGTATTGAGAATTTGCACTTTTCTCGATATTTTATGGGCATGATAGCTCCGTATGATGTATTATGACTTATGTGAATCGTCGATTTTGGTTTTCAGGTTATTCGGAATCGATTTTGAAGAATGAATTTCATTGTTAAAACCTTAAGTTGGAAGAGTTGACCAAGTTTGGATTTTTTTTAATTTGACCTCGGAAAGGAGTTTTGATGGTTCTGATAGGTCTGGATGGTGATTTTATATTCGTACGTATGTCCGAATTTGCATTTGGATATTTCTAGAAGATTTCGGCACAAATTGGCGAAAATTGGAAATTTGAAGGTTTGGAAAGTTCATAACTTTGAACGGAAGTTGACTTGAGGATATCGGATACAGATTGTGATTCCGGAAATAGAGATAGCTTCAATATGTTATTCGGGACTTGTGTGCAGAATTTGGGTTCATTTTGGGTAGATTTGATATGTTTCAGCGCGAGTTTTGGAAATTTGAAAGTTCAAAGTTCATATATTTTGATTTGAGGCGTGATTCATCATTTTGATGTTGTTATGTGTGATTTGAGGCCTCAAGTAGGTCCGTTTTGTTTTATGGGACTTGTCGATATATTGGGACGGGGTCCCGAGTGGCTCTGGTGAGTTTTGGACGAGGTTTGGATCATTTTCATTTCATGTTGAATTGTTGAGGTTGCTGGTTCTAGTGTGGCCCCACCTGTGGAGTTATGGGCGCATGTGCAGAGCTGCAAAAGTGGTAGTGTCATCGCAGAAGCGTGAAGAAGAGTTGCGCGTGAGAATCGTAGATGTGTATCACTGAGCGCAGCGCAGTAGCATGGTCGCAGAAGCGGTAGAAGATCGCAGAAGCGGTGATGGCTATTCAGGGATTTCTTCGCAAAAGCTAAACTTGATCCGCAGAAGCGGAGGTCGCAAATGCGTCATTTTAGTCGCATATGCAAAAATACTGGGCAGAAGCTATGAAATCGAGGTTTTGGTTCTTTCTTCATATTTTGAGATGTGGGACTGGGATTGAGACGATTTTTGGAGCAATTTTCATCACAAGGACTGGGGTAAGTGTTCTACACTTGGTTTTGATCTTATTTCATGAATCTATCTTCATTTTTGGCATTGGTTGATGAATTCTAAAGAGAATTTGGGGGTTTTAGCCTAAAGTTCTATAACGTGAATTTTTGAATTTTGAACATCGATTTGGAGTCGGATTTGAGGGAAACTGGTATGGTTGGACTCGTAACTGAATGGGTTGTCATTTATTTTTTTAAATTTTTCCGGGTTCTGAGGAGCGGTCCCGGGTTGGACCTTTCGACCGATTTTTGGTTTTAATTAAAGATTCGACCATTATCGATTGGGTTTGTTTCCTTTGCATTATTTGATGTATTTGAGTTGATTTTGGCTACGTTTGAACCGTTCAGAGGTCGATACGTGCAAGATAGAATTTTTGGAGCATCGCTTGGCTTGCTCGGTATTGGAATTTTGCTTCTTCGAGGTAAGTAACACTTCTAAACTAAGTGTGGAGGGTATGAAACCCCGTATTACGTTTTATGTGTTTCGTGTTGATGTGACGGGCATGCTAGGTGACGGGCGTGTGGGCGTGCACCATGTGAATTATAACTCCGCTATTTCTGTGGTATTGTGTAGTTACTGGAACTTACCTGTAACCATGAAATTTCTAAGTACCAGAGCTCTTGAGCTATGATACATGTTAGAAACCATGTCTAAGCTACATGTTTATTCTGTTGAGACCCAGCGAGGTCATTTCTGATGTTGAGCTATCTGCTTTCATTGCATTACTTACTCATTCATACGTATTCATATGCATATCATATCCCAGTCTCTGTTACCATTTATTGATACAACACGTCATTATTTTTGGGATGATTTTTCATGTCACTGGGAGCTCGAGAGACTGGAGAGATTGATGACTGAGTGAGGCCGAGGGCCTGATTGTGAGGATATTTATGGGATCGGGATGCACGCCGTAACATGTTTCATTGATTTTATATCATGATTGGCTTGATATAGCGCTTGGGCTGAAGGAGCCCCTCCAGATTCTGTACACACCCCTAGTGAGCGCAGGTACTTACTGAGTGCGAATGCCGAGTGACGAGTGATTGGGAGGACAGAGTGAGTGTGAGGACTGGGTGAATTGATACTCTGAGAGTATTCATACAGTTTTATCACTGAGTTGCATCGCATTTGATATGCACACTTGACATACATGCATAGAGATGTATTTTCCTCATGTTGTACAGTATCACGTCATTCATGACTTCTCACACATATTGACATATGGGCATAGTGATATATGTTACACATGCTATTTGGAAAGAAAAATGGAACATCTTATTTATTGTTGAAAGGATTTTTCTTAAAATTATTGTTTTCAAACTTACTCATATTTTTCGACGATTTAGGTAAAGGATTCGAGTTTTCACTGAGATACTTGGAAGGCAGAACTATTTTTCAGGAAACCATAAATAAGTTGAGCATTTCATCTCTGAATTACTTCCTTTATTACTTGCTTTACGTTGTTATGAACTGTTGTTGGCTATTGGTGTTGGACACGACCTTTGTTCTAGCTCGTCACTACTTTCAACCTATGGTTAGGTATGTTACTTATTGAGTACATGGAGTCGGTTGTACTCATACTATACTTCTGCACCTTGCGTGCAGATGTCGGCTGCTGATGTTGCTGTGTTCGATGGGAGCTGGATTAGAAGATGTGCCTGCATTCCGGTGGTAGTTGCCTCTTGTTCATGGTAGCCTTAGATTTTTAAAATTTTAATTATGTACATTTCAAAAAGATGATGTATTATTTCATACCAACTTTGTAAATTTCAATCTTAGAAGCTCATGATTTGTACTACCAGTGCTTGGAAAAATTCTTGTATTAAATAGTTGTATTATTATTTCTTCTCTTAATAAGTCTTATTAAGTTCGATAATTGTTAATTGTCTTACCCAGCGGGTTGAGTTAGGTTCCATCACGACTAGTTAAATTTTTGGGTCGTGACAGAGAGGCGCCTCACGAACGCGAAGAACAACACCGGACATCAGAAAACCAGCATCTAAAGTAGCCCAAAATGATCTGATAACACCCGAAACACACCCGAGGCCCCCAGACTCCAACCAAATATACCAACAAGTCCTAAAATATCATACAAACTTAGTCGTGGCCTCAAATCACATCAAACAATGCTAAAAATACGAATTGCACCCCAATTCAAGCTTAATGAAACTAAGAAATTCCAACTTTTACATTCGATGTTGAAACCAATCAAATCAAATACGATTGACCTCAAATTTTGCACACAAGTCATAAATAACATAACGGACCTATTCAAATTTCCAGAATCGAATTTCGACCCCCATATAAAAAAGTCAACTCCCCACCAAACATCCAAACCTTCCATTTTCAACCTCCGTCATTTCAAGCCAAAATCAACTACGAACTTCCAAATAAATATATGAACACACTCATAATTCCAAATTCACCGTACGAAACTAATCCCAGGCTCGGAATCCCAGATGGATATCAATGACATTAAAAATACTCTTCAACCCAAATTCATGAAATTCTTCCAAAATGCCAACTTTTCACAGTAAGCGCTGTGACGCTCCCGGGTCCTCCAAAATTCGATCCGGACTTACACCCAAGTCCACAATCATCATACTAACCTATTGGAACCTTCAGATCTGGATTCCGAGGTAGTTTACTCAAAAGTCAAACCTTAGTCAACTCTTCCAACTTAAAGCTTCCGAAATGAGAATTTT
>MDKH01013872.1:0-21344 GCA_005239495.1 Nicotiana undulata | reverse complement strand
GGCGTGCAACCCGCTCCCACCTGTCCTCCCTTATTGCTCCTCCTTAAATATATCACCCTTATTACTCCTGTTGCGGCATGCAACCCGATCCCACATGTCCACCCTTATCGCTAATCGTTGCGGCGTGCAACTCGCTCCCATCAGACATATCATATCAGTTTATTTATAAATTTTCATAACTCAGGCCAAGCCTTTTCACAACATTTTTGTCTCAACAATTATAAATAAGGAACTGTATTTTCTCATAAACTTCATCAATATCACCTCAACTATGACACCAACAGGAACATAAATATGCATCTCGTAAAACAATATCAAACTGCTCAACCTTTATGTACAACAAGGAAACCAAGAAAACTACAAATACTCTTCCAAAATAATCATAGCAAGACTTAACAAAAAGGTAACTAAGCCAGGTAATCATAGAAACAATAATGATCATAAGACAATTAAGGCATAAACAATTAAATTAGAAACGGGGAAGGGATCATGTTTAACAAATAATTTGGTGGTGCATAGATACTCGTCACCTCACTTATACACCACACACAAGCAAATTCACATAGGAAATAAGTTGGGGATTCCTATTCCCTCAAGTCAAGGTTAAACCAAGCACTTACCTCGATTCCGCAGGCCACTCTTTGCTTACGTACAACTTTTGCTTTAGAATTCACCTCCAACTCACTCGTATTGATAAAAGGCGTAAGGATTTCTGTAGACAGATCTTGTTGGAATGTAACTCCCATTTTCATAGAAAATATAAGTTCATCTTTTAGTTGCTTCACGTATAGCTGCTAGTCCCCGGAAAGCCTCAAGTACAATTGTTTTCTTTTTTACCCATAACGTGATTATTGGCTCAGCATTGTGGACTCTTAACATATGTTCCTGGTGTGGTGTTATTGGGCAAGTTTAATTTTTGCCTTCTATTTTGATGATATTATACCTTTATCAAGAAAATTATAGATCACATTATGATTTTAAAGCTTTCAAAGACCATGTTTTTTTCTGGAATCTTCATGTCGCACTTCAAGCAATTATGGTGATGTGATCCGAGTTTTACTCTGATTTTATTAATAGACTAGTACTACTACAATAGTTAGCTTCTATAATAGGGAATATTCAATGTATGCTTCTGCTTAATTGCAGATCACTAATCTTAAATAATAATATTGCACCTAGTTTTACCTTAAGAGCTCTTGCCAATCCTTCCTCAGTCTTCCCAAATTTTCCATAGTTTTGCACCTAGAAGCAATGAAACGCAATAGGAAAGCTGTCCCAATAAAGGTCTGGACAGTAGCAAAATACTAGAACTGGAGCTCTGAAACAGAATTAACAGCAAGACCAGCAACATTCCAAGCTCCCAACGAACTGAAATTAGTTTTCTGAATAAAAACAAAATGCAGCCGTTACACGAACAAAGATGAAGCGACAATCACGGCCGGAACTCGAACGAAACTAGGGACCAATGGCCGGAGCTCTCACCGAACTCGATTCCAAAAAAATGCTACTGCTTTATGAGAAAAGGAGGGTTGTTTTTGAGGTGGTTTTCATAGGTAATGGTGGTTGAACTTTTGCTAGTTTTGGAAGCTTCATGTGGTGGTATTAATGGAGGTTTGCTGGTGATTTAGGTGTGTGTGTGTCGCCGGCGGTTGGGAAACGGCTGCTATTGTCTAGGTATAGGTCTTAAAATTTGGTCTCTAATGTGTGTGTATATATTACATTTATTATGATCTTCTTTGTAAAAATTCTTTTAATCTATTATTTATGTTCTAAAATATTACTATCTTTCAACCGGATGTCCGAATCACATCAAACGAACTCCGTTTTTCACCAAATTTCACAGTTAGCCTTTTATTATCATAACAAATCTGTACCGGGCTCATGAACCAAAATACGGACCCGATACCAATGATTTTTAGCATTATTTCTTTTCTTTAATTCACAAACATTTCAGCAAAATAATTTCTTTCAAAAATTAATTTCTAAGGCTTGGGACCTCGGAATTCATTTCTGGGCACACGTCCGAGTCCCATATTTTACTGCGGACCTCCCGGGATTGTTGGAATACGGATCCGGGTCCATTTACTCAAAATGTTGACCAAAGTCAACTTTTGTCAAATTTAAATTTGAAAAATCACTATATTTTCATATTTCCACATAAACGCTTTCCGGTTTCACGCCCGGACTGTGCACGCAAATTGAGGTATTTAATTTTAGTCTTTTTATAGCTAGTAAGCGTGGAACAGAGTCTAATTTTATAAAATGACCCCCCGGATAATCACAATCTCCACCTCTAAAACACACGTTCGTCCTCGAACGGACATAGAAAATTACCTGAAGTGGCGAACAAGTGTGGGTATCTACTCTGCATGTCGGACTCAGAGTCCCAAGTAGCTGCCTTAACGGGGTGGCCTCTCCACTACACTCGAACTGAAGGAAAACTCTTAGATCTCAATTGGCGAACCTGTCGGTCTAAAATAGCTACCGGTCCCTCCTCATAAGTCAAGTCTTTGTCCAACTGGACAGAGTTGAAATCTTACATGTGGGACGGGTCACCATGATATTTTCGGAGCATAGACACATGGAACACCGGATGAACTGAGGATAACCCTGGAGGCAATGCAAGTCTGTAAGCTACCTCCCCCACCTTATCAAGAATCTCAAACGGCCCGATATACCCAGGGCCCAACTTACCCTTCTTCCCAAATCTCATAACACCCTTCATGGGCGACACACGAAGCAATACTCTCTCTCCAACCATGAATGCTACATCACGAACCTTACGATCGACATAACTCTTTTGCCTCAACTGAGCTGCACGAAGTCTTTCCTAAATAACCTTGACTTTATCTAAGGCCTCCTGAACTAAGTCGGTACCCAACAACCGAGCTTCTCCTGGATCGAACCATCCAACTTGCGATCTGCACTGTCTACCATATAACGCCTCATAAGGAGCCATCTGAATGCTCGAATGATAACTATTATTATAAGCGAACTCCGCTAACGGCAAAAATTGATCCCATGAACCTCCAAAGTCAAAAACACAAGCACGGAGCATGTCCTCCAATATCTGAATGGTACGCTCGGACTGCCCGTCAGTCTGAGGGTGAAATGTTGTTCTTAACTCCACTCGGGTACCGAACTCACGCTGAACTACCCTGCAAAAGTGCGAAGTAAACTGCGTACCCCGATCAGAAATGATAGACACGGGCACCACATGAAGGCGAACAATCTCCCGAATATACAACTCAACTAACCACTCTGAAGTATAAGTACTAGCCACAGGAATGAAGTGTGCTGACTAGTCAGCCTATCCACAACAACCCAAACCGCATCGAATTTCCTCTGAGTCTGTGGGAGCCCAGCAACGAAGTCCATAGGGATACGCTCCCACTTTCACTCAGGGATCTCTATCTACTGAAGCAAACCACTAGGTCTTTGATGCTCATACTTTATCTGATGACAATTTAAGCAACGATCCACATAAGTCACAATGTCCTTTTTCATCCTTCTCCACCAATAATGCTGTTTCAAATCTTGGTACATTTTCGCTGCACCTGGGTGGATAGAATACTTGGAGCTATAAGCCTCCTCAAGGATCAAATCACGGAGGCCATAAACATTAGGCACACACAACCTACCTTGCATCCTCAAAATGCCATCATCTCCATTTGTAACCTGCTTGGCATCACCGTGCCGAACCATGTCCCTAAGACCCGCCAAATGTGGGTCATCATCCTTCCGCTCCCGAATGCGGTCAATTAGAGAAGATCGAGCGACCGCACCAGCTAGAACACTGTTGGGCGAAATATCCAACCTCACAAACTGATTAACCAATGTCTGAATGTCTGATGCCAACGGTCTCTCACCAACTGGAATATCCGCAAGGCTGCCCATACTCACCGCCTTTCTACTCAATGCATCGGCCACCACATTGGACTTTCCCAGGTGATACAATATAGTGACATCATAATCTTTTAACAACTCTGACCATCTCCGCTGCCTCAAGTTTAGATCTTTCTGCTTGAATAAGTATTGGAAGCTGCGATGGCCAATAAAAATCTCACACGGCACGCCATAAAGATAATGCTTCCAAATTTTTAAAGCATGAACAATAACCGCCAACTCTAAATCTTGAACAAGGTAATTCTTCTCATGTACTTTAAACTGACAAGACGCATACACAATCACCCTGCCATCCTGCATCAATACTGCTCCAAGTCCAACCCCGGGAAGAGTCACAATAAACCGGAAAGGAACCTGAACCTGATGGTAGAACCAACACCGGTGCTGAAGTCAAGGCAAATCTTAAGTTTCTGAAAGCTCGCCTCGCACTCGTCTGATCATTTAAATGGGTCACCCTTTCTGAGTCAATTTAGTCATAGGGGATGATATAGATAGAAAGCCCTCCACAGCACTACGGTAGTGACCAGCCAAACCCAAGAAACTCCTAACCTCCGTAGTTGTAGTGGGTCTAGGCCAGTTCTTGACTGCCTCTATTTTCTTTATAGTTGTTCATAGCGAATTATAGAATTATCACATAGCTTCATGTCAACAAAGAAAATCTCCTTTCAAACCTTCACAATACTGATAACGAGATACGATGCTTGAAGACTCCCCAAGTCTAGGACAATTTCTGTATAAAGCTTTAATTGATGGTGATTTGAGTGTTCTGATGAAATATGACTCCCCAAGTCTAGGAAAATTTCTACCACTAGCCGAAATGAAGTATCAACCTGCCCTGAGTCGTCCAAAATTTTACAATCACATTTGAGTCCTTTAATGAGTCTGTGGACTTGCTTTCTGGCTAGATACACCGAAGTAGGAGTGTGACGGGTTGACTTATCAAACCTGGTAGCATGTTCTAACACCGTCATATGACCTGACGCAACCGCTCAAACCTTATGCACCACGCATTATGGAGGGTCCAAGAAACAAATTCTTTCAAAAGCATTTATGATAACTAAGTCAAATAGTTGATGTTGCACTGGCTGGTCGTCCTCTTCATAGGCTTGCCTCAACCACCGGCGACCAATTTCTTCATTTACCATGTTGACTCAACACCGCTGAGCTACCCCACTTATTCGTGTACTCTTCGTTATTACTTGGGATAACTCTTATTCCTATTGATGCACAATGTCCCCACAAGTAAAGCTTTATACAGATAATTTTTTTTTTGGCACGAACCATATAGTCTAGAAGCTTGTCAACCATTGTACTCCCTCTGGAGCACCCCAAAATCCGCAACCATGACTTCCACGCTGAGTAAACCTTCTGTAGATCTAAAGTTGTTTATATAACTCCGTTGGTACTGAGGTATAGGGTTATTAAGGAGGCAGACATACTGCAAGTCCCAGCTTTATCTCTTGCAAAATCTCAGGCCTTATACATTCCAAGCAAAAACCGATATAACACATGACCCCGCAATTTATTCCTTGATAGTGGACTTCCCTATTTGGCACGAAGTCATAGGTCACAATGCTTGATAATCCACAATGTTAAACTTCACAACTCATATAACTCAACCCCGTTGCTTTCAACTTATTCCCATGTTCTACAATACTTCATAGCAACGGTCAAGAAAATCATGTGGGTCCTCAAAAGATGTACCACTGAAATGGAGTGGAAATAGTTTGGTAAACTTGTCCAACCTTAATAAACGGACTAGTGCATCCTTTAACACTGGAGTAACTATAAACCCTTCCGGAATCTGAATTAGTCCAACATGTACCGACTGAGCTAGAACCTCCACGTCTAGATCCATTTGAGACTTTACAATAGGTGTTGATGTTTGAGCTTTAGTCTGAACTCTGCTTCTGTCTATTTCCCTAATCGTAGCTGTCATTGGGGCTTCTCTCTTGTCCGGTTGCAAACGCTTTGCACGTTGTCGAGATTTGTGAGAGGAAAAGAATAGACAAGTTCAACCATCAATGGTAGAATAACTTCACACGATAGAGTAGAATAGAAGTGAGATTGTTCCTAACTCAATAGCCTCTGAGAGATAAGTACAGACGTCTCCATACCGATCCTTCAGACTCTACTAAGCTTGTTCGTGGATTGTGAGGCCTAAGTAAAACTAGTGCTCTGATACCAACTTGTCACGACCCAAATTCCCAACCTTAGGGATCGTGATGGCGCCTAACACCACACTTGCTAGGCAAGCCAATGTTAGAAGTCGATTACTAATTTCCTTAATTAATTACTTAAGCATAAATAAATAACTTCAAAATGAACTTAATTAAAATAATTCCCAAAATCATTAAAATAAAATAATAATAATAATCAATTAAATAAAACGAACCACGAATTATTTCTACAAATAACTCTAAGACTACCCCAGGGTCTGGTGTCACAATCCACGAACTACTAAAGAATACTACAAATAATGGCTGAAAGAAATAGTGTAACTGTTTTGAATAAATAAAACAGTATATGTAAAAATAGGAGAAGACTCTCGGAATCTGCGGACGCCATCAGATGTACCTCGTGTCTCTAAATGAATAGGTGGTCGTCCTGAAATCCTCTACTGCTGACTAGTACCTGGATCTGTGCAAAAAAGCACAGAGTGTAGTATCAGTACAACCGACCCCATGTACTGAGTAAGTGCCGAGCCTAACAACGACGAAGTCGTCACGAGGCTACAGCGGGGCATTTACAATATAATCGGTAACAATAATAAATAATAAAGCAAGAAAGAAATCTAAACAATTAAATAAATAAATGCCGCAACAAAATAAATAACTCGGCTGCCTTTTTCAGGTCTCAACTATAACCAATTCCCAAATAATTTCAAAATTTTCAAACTTTCACTTTAAATAAAAATAGCTCCAAAAATATATAAAGAATAGTAAAATAAACATTTAAGCTTTTTCAAAACTTTATTTTCTTTGAAAATCAGTAAAATATAAATGTCCTGCCTTATCGCTCCTTGTTGCATCGTGCAACCCGCTCCCACCTGTCCTCCCTTATTGCTCCTCCCTAAATATATCACCCTTATTACTCCTAATGCGGCGTGCAACCCGATCCCACCTGTCCACCCTTATCGCTCCTCGTTGCGGCGTGCAACCCGCTCCCACCCGACATATCATATCAGTTTATTTATAAATTTTCATAACTCAGGCCAAGCCTTTTCACAACATTTTTGTCTCAACAATTATAAATAAGGAACTGTATTTTCTCATAAACTTCATCAATATCACTTCAACTATGAAACCAACAGGAACATAAATATGCATCTCGTAAAACAATATCAAACTGCTCAACCTTTATGTACCACAAGGAAACCAAGAAAACTACCAATACTCTTCCAAAATAATCATAGCAAGACTTAACAACAAAGTAACAAAGCCAGGTAATCATAGAAACAATAATGGGAAAAAGACAATTAAGACATAAAATAATTAAAAGGGATCATGTTTAACAAATAATTTGGTGGTGCATAGATACTCGTCACCTCACCTATACACCACACACATGCAAATTCACATAGCAAATAAGTTGGAAATTCCTATTCCCTCAAGTCAAGGTTAAACCAAGCACTTACCTCGATTTCGCAGTCCACTCTCTGCTCACGTACAAATTTTCCTTTAGAATTCACCTCCAACTCACTCGTATTGATAAAAGGCGTAAGGATTTCTGCAGACAGATCTTGTTGGAATGTAACTCTCATTTTCATAGAAAATATAAGTTCGTCTTTTAGTTGCTTCACGTATAGCTGCTAGTCCCCGGAAAGCCTCAGGTACAGTTATTTCGTTTTTTACCCATAACGTGATTATTGGCTCAGCATTGTGGACTCTTAACATATGTTCCTGGTGTGGTGTTATTGAGAAAGTTTACTTTTTGCCTTTTATTTTGATGATAGTATTCCCTTATCAAAAAAATTATGGATCACATTATGATTTTAAAGATTTCAAAGACCATGTTTTTTTCTGGAATCTTCATGTCCCACTTCAAACAATTATGGTGATGTGATCCGAGTACTACTCTGATTTTATTAATAGACTAGTACTACTACAATAGTTAGCTTCTATAATAGGGAATATTGAATGTACGCTTCTGCTTAATTGCAGATCACTAATCTTAAATAATAGTTTTGCACCTAGTTTTACCTTAAGAGCTCTTACCAATCCTTCCTCAGTCTGCCCAAATTTTCCATAGTTTTGCACCTAGAAGCAATGAAACGCAACAGGAAAGTTGTCCAAATAAAGGTCTGAACAGTAGCAAAATACTAGAACTGGAGCTCTGAAACAGAATTAACAGCAAGACCATCAGCACTCCAAGCTCCCAACGAAGTGAAATTAGTTTTTTGATTAATAACAAAATACAGCTGTTACACGAACAGAGATGAAGCGACAATCGCGGCCGGAACTCGAACGAAACTAGGGACCAATGACCGGAGCTCTCACCGAACTCGATTCCAAGAAAATGCTACTGCTTTATGAGAAAAGGAGGGCTGTTTTTGAGGTGGTTTTCATGGGTAATGGTGGATGAACTTTTGCTAGTTTTGGAAGCTTCATGTGGTGGTGTTAATGAAGGTTTGCTGGTGATTTAGGTGTGTGTGTGTCGCCGGCTGTTGGGAAACGGCTGCTATTGTCTAGGTATAGGTCTTAAAATTTGGTCTCTAATGTGTGTGTATATATTACATTTATTATTATCTTCTTTGTACATATTCTTTTAATCTGTTATTTATGTTCTAAAAATATTACTATCTTCTCAACCGGATATCCGAATCACGTCAAACGAACTCCATTTTTCACCAAATTTCACAGTTAGCCTTTTATTATCATAACAAATCTGTACCGGGCTCCGGAATCAAAATACGGACCCGATACCAATAATTTTTAGCATTATTTTTAATTCACAAACATTTCAGCAAAATAATTTCTTTCAAAAATTGATTTCTAAGGCTTGGGACCTCGGAATGGATTTCCGGGCACACGCCCGAGTGCCATATTTTATTGCGGACCTCCCGAGATCGTCGGAACACGGATTCGGGTCCGTTTATTCAAATGTTGACCAAAGTCAACTTTTATCAAATTTAAATTCTAAAAATCACTATTTTTTCATATTTCCACATAATCGCTTTTCGGTTTCACGCCCGGATTGCACACGCAAATCGAGGTATTTAATTTTAGTCTTTTTATGGATATTAAGCATGGAACGGATTCTAATTTTATAAAATGACCCTTTGGGTCATCACAACAAGCATGCAACCATCCTTTTGATAAAGTATGGAATCAATTCAATTGTGAAGGCTAATACTTCGCTATATCAACTGCAGCAGAAGGTAGAAAGGATCGAGCTGGTCCGAGGAGAGGTCGATCAGGCCAAGGCCGATTGCGACCGATGGAAAGAGAGCATGGAGCGCATGGTCGCTAAAAAGGATACTACCTTGGCCAAATTGTCATCAGCTGAGGCCCAACTCCAAGGTGTTAAAGACAAAAACTTGGCCAAAGCCAAGAGGGTCGAGGAACTTGAAGTCGGGCTTGCTGAGGCCAAGGCGAAGATCGAAAAGACAAAGGTCATGGAGGACAAGTCCATCGCCATATATCGGGCTGATACTGAGGCTGCTCAAATGCAACTAAGGGAGGATTCCGATCGGGAGAAGTGGAGCAATGACTTGGCAAAGTGCCAATCCTGGAGGGAAACCCTCGAGGAAATCCATGCTCGAGGTTTTGACCTTTCCGAGGAAATTACTCAGGCCAAAGTGCTCGAGGCTGAAACCAGGCAGCTCGCCTCCTCTGACGATGAAGTTGATAATGAATTGGGCAGGCGAGGCGGATCCGATGAGGATCCTGAAGAAGAAGTTGCTCCCAGAGAAGCTGTTCGAGAAGAAGTCATTCCCGAGGAAGCTGTCCCCGAAGGAACGGTTGGCCCTGACCGTAGTTAGGACTTAGCTTTTTCTTTTCTTTTGTAAGACCTTGATCAGTCTCTTGTATATACCTTTCAATATATATAATAGAAAACTTCTTTCTCAATGCTTCCACAGATTTTATGTTCAAATGCGTTTTCTGCCTTTATCCTATGAAAATTCTTATTAGCCGAGTGAACCTTACTTCGAACTTAGAGTAAACCCTTAGATTTAACTTTTATTTAAACGAGGGTAAGTCCACGAGCTCGATAATATGTTTGAGATTTTATCTCGGGTGCCTTTGATCGAAGCCATAAATGTATTATCTTTATAACTAAGTTCAGGTGAATTTTGAACTTAGAGTAAAACAAACCCTTAGATTTTTATCAAGTAATGGGTAAGTTTTGAGCTTACAGCAATATACCCCTTCGGGTTTTATGATGAATCTTTGAGCTATAGTTGACTTTATTCGAGCTCGGAATATCGAAACCCTTAGGTCCAAATTGAGTGAGAAGAAGGTCTCGAACTCCAAAGGTATTGGCCCTTAGGCTCTTTAGATTGTGCCGATTTGGGTTATAAAATTGCTATTATTTCCCCTTTTCGGCTTAAAAGACTTAGTACGAAATTTCTTTATGCCTTAGCATTTATTTTTTACCCATTGGGTTTTTTGAGGGTACAATGACTGGAACCCCCTTTTTCCTTTTGTGCCTTAGCATGTTTGTGTTAAGATAATTTGAAACCCGTTAAGGTTTTTCAAAGGCTGATATTATCGAAGCCTTTTGGTTTTTTTAGGGCTGATTTTATCGAAGCCCCTTTTCAATTGTTTTGTCGAGGGTAGCATTTTAACCGATTTTTCAAAGTATTTCAAGGCCTATTATTCATTGTGGAATTCAGATGTCTCCGAGCCGCGTTATTTTGGTCGTATCCTTTAATATGGCCATAGCCTTCGGGTATGCCTTTTGGACTTACTTCCCGATAATATTTTGAACTTGTTCCAAATGTTAGTCCCCGAGTATGATGGCTTTGGCCTATATATCGGGGGTGCTTCTTTGAGGCCTTATGACTTCGAATTCAGATAAATTGAGCATGCAATCTCCGAGTGTTTGAAGTATGTTTGCACTTGGCTCTTGAACCATTTTTCACAATATCATAAGTATGAGATTTGCATAATAGACCAGAATCATTGTAACGACCCGGCCGATCGTTTCGCGTATTAGGACTCCATTTCCTTAAATGAAACCTTCCATAGAGGCTGCTCGTGCTTTATGACTCGCGGAAGCGGGCGGTTCGGGATTTGGGAATGAATTGGATGGTTTAGGAACACTTGGTTCCTTAAGGCTGGCCTATTTGGCCAAGTTTGACTTCGGTCAACATTTTGAGCAAACGACCTCGGAATCAAGTTCTGACAGCTCCAGTTGCTACGTATGGTGATTTCGGACTTGGGCATATGTTCGGCTCGGGTTTCTGATAGCCCGGGAGAATTTTGGCGCCCTAAATGGAAATAAGGATTTCCTTAAGTTTAGAATTTGGCCTGAAATGAGACTTCATGCTATCGAGGTCCGAATGGAATTACGGGACCGGCAATAGTTCTGTGTAGTCATTTATGACTTGCCTGCAAAAGTTGGGGTCATTCCGAGTAGTATAGACCCGTTCGGCGCAATGTAATGAATTCTAGAATTTCAAAGTTCTTAAGTTTGATTAATTTGGTTTTGGGGTTGAATTCTGAGTTCCTTTGTTTTTTTTCATGTTCCGGAAATTCGAGCAAGTCCGCATCATGAATACAGACTTGCCGGTGCTTTTGGACGAGACCCCCGGGAGCTAAGTTAGAAAAACCAAAAAATTCATGTCTGGTTTCCTTCTCTGCGATCGCAGAGGGATAATTGCGAACGCAGAAAGGGATTCCTTCTAGGCTAAATATTGTTCTCTGCGATCGCAGACATCACCCTGCGATCGCATAAGTCTCTTCCCCCACTCTCTGCGAATGCAGACTCACTCCTGCGATCGCACAAGTCACCTACCTACCCCCCCCCTAACTGCATGTTCCTCTCAACGGTCGCAGACCTCACTCCTACGATCGCATAACCCTACCTGCCTACCCTCTGCGATCGCAGGCCCCATCTATGCGATCGCATAGTGCTTCCTGGGGGCCAGGGTCATTTGTTCTCCGCGATCGCAGGCCTGATGCCGCGATCGCAGTGAAGGTTTTTCTTGGCAGTATTTAAATGTCCAATTATGGGTTTCTTCTTCATTATTCAATACCCAACCTCCATTAGAGCTCCTCAAAGCTAGGTAAAAGTTGTCCAAGGTCAAGTCCTTCAAGCTTAGTATGAGTTTCTCTCTAAATTCATGAATTTATTATGGAAATCTAACTAGTTTACCTATTAAAATATCAAAATCATGGGAAAATTGGGTAGAAATCCCTAGGGCTTTGATAATTAGTGAATTATCCATTTTAGCCAATGAATTCCTAAATAAATTATGTAATTACGATCCTTAGGCTACGGGTAATTTAATCCTTCAAGAATTTTCCAAATCCAAAAGCGTGGGCCCGGGGTCGAAATTTCAAGAATCGCCAAGAATGTTAAATTTGAGGGATTCTTGACAATTTTCCTTCTTGAACCTTAAATTGATTCAATTATGCTATGTTTGTCTAGTTGTGAACCGTCAAGAGTAGTTTCGGAGTTTCGGGCGCATCTTTTGATCCGGTCATTGGTCTGAGGAGTGCTTTCGTCGAGGTGAGTCTCCTTTCCAAACTCTTAAGGGGGAAATGTCCCGGTAGGTTCCTTGTTTGCTATGTGTACATGTTGAGGGGGCATGATACGCGATCGTGGGGAGCTTATTATTATCGAGTCAGCACACAAGTCGCAGGCATGATGCGTGATCGTGGGGAGCTTATTATTATTATCGAGTCAGCACACGAGTCACAGGCATGATGCGCTATCGTGGGGAGCTTATTATTATTATCGAGTCAGCACACAAGTCGCAGGCATGATGCGCGATCGTGGGGAGCTTATTATTACTATCGAGTCAGCACACGAGTCGCAGGTATGATTTGCGATCGTGGGGAGCTTATGACCTCAGTCCTTATGACCCACCCTATGACTCCGGCCGGTTGTCTTGTCCGTGTCGGTATATATACACTTGAGTCTGGATCACATATGTCAGTATTGGTCAGGTATTGTAGAATAAGAAGGAGTTGGTACTTGGTGCTCTTACTTGTGTTACATTATGTGTTCATATACTTGTTGTTTATTGTTTCGCATGCCTATTGCTTTAGCCTTGTATCGTTCTATATTAGGTTGCTGGACCTTAGTGAGTATCTAGTCGACCTCTCGTGAATACTTCTTCGAGTTTAGATGGGATACTCACTGGGTACATATTCATATATATGTACTCATGCTGCACTTTCTTTCCTTTTCTGTACTTGACTGTACAGGTCTGGAGGCTGGTCCATCTGATTTTCAGGCCGATGCTAGATATTGATAACGTGGTCATACTTCACGGTGAGCTGCTTTCCTGGCGACTCCCTAGCAGCACCCTAGAGTTTCTCATGTTATGCTCTCTGTCTATTTCATTCAGACTGAGACCCTGTATATGCAGTAGTCATTGTATATTCAGTAGTTGCCCGTGACACTCGTGACACTAGTTCCTGGCACACACGCGGTATATATTTTGGGTTTTGGGTTGTATAACTATGTATATGTCTTATTTCGGCCTTATTTGCTATAATTTTTCCTTCACTCAAGGCTAGTATCATGTTAGTTGTGTTAAACTTGAAATTATTGATTTGTTTGATCGAATGGGAAGGGTATCACTTAGTGAAGGTTATATCGGCTTGCCTAACCCCGATGTTGGGCACCATCGTGACTTGAATTAGGATTTGGGTCGTTACAACGTGGTATCAGAGCCTTAGGTTCACGTAGTCTCATGAGTCACGGGCAGACCCAGTAGAGTCTTGCGGATCGGTACAGAGACGTCTGTACTTATCTTCAAGAGGCTATGGGGTGTTAAGAAACTCCTTTTATTCGTATACTATCGTGCAATCAATGATGTACTCAAACCTGTTCTTCTACTCTCTCACAGATGGTGAGGACGCGTGCTTCACATGTTCCTGATCCAGGGGAGGCTGCTACCCCCGCCGCTCGAGGTCGTGGTAGGGGCAGGGGTAGGGCTCATATTCGTAGTAGGGGGCGAGGGCGTCCCAGAGCTGTACCGGTCGCACCAATTGAGGACCCTTATGTTGAGGAGCAGGATGAGCTGCCTCCAGTAGCTCCACCACCAGCTGATTTTATGACGGCGGCGGGCTTCCAGGAGGTCATGGGCCGTATGTTGAGGTTCATGGATACTATGTCACACGCGGGCGTACTTCTATCAGATCCTGCTACTTCTCAGGCAGGAAGGGGAGTTCAGACCCCTACCGCTCAGGCTACAGGACCTGCAGCAGCAGTACATCATACTCAGAATATTCCACCAGTGATCGCGGTTCGGCCTGGGGTGGAAGCACCAGAGCCCAGGCCAGTTGCAGAGATAGACCAGCAGAAGCTGCTGGGTAGATGGACCCATCTTCGCCCTCCGACCTTCGGGGGTGAGCGGGGAGAGGATTCACATAATTTCATCGAGAGGTGCAGGGATAGACTGCACAATATGAGGATACTAGAGTCGCATGGGGTAGATTTCACGACCTTCTAGATTGAGGGCAGAGCTCGCCGCTGGTGGCAGTCTTATATACTCAGTAGGTCAGCAGGGTCTCCACCGGTTACTTGGGAGAAGTTTATTCAGTTATTTTTGGACAGATACATTCCACCATCTGAGAGGGAGGAGCTTCAGGGTCAGTTCGAGAGGTTGGAGCAGGGCAAATGTCCGTGAATGACTATGAGGCGAGGTTTTCAGAGTTGTCCCGCCATGTCCTTATGATATTGCCCACTGATGCTGAGAGGGTGCGACAGTTTGTGGCAGGCTTACATCCAGTTATTAGGACCTCCATGGCTAGAGAGGTAGAGATGGGTACCCCATTCCAGCTGGTAGTCGAGATAGCTCGACGGATCGAGGGTTATCGTACGAGGAGCAGGGAGCACGGTCAGTCAGGTCAGCAGGGTCAGCAGGATAAGAGGGCCAGATTCACAGGTGACTTCAGGGGTGCTCCAGCTAGGGGAAGAGGTCAGTTCAGTAGGCCTTCATATCCAGCACCTTCATTTCCTCCCAGGGGTAACTCAGTGAGGCCTCAATTCAGTGCCATGCCAGAGCGCTCCTACCGTCCTCCAGCCATTCACAGCCCATCCAGTGGTTACTCCGACCGTCAGAGATCATCCGGTTCCTATTTCAGTGCTGTGACAGATGATTCTCATCGCACTCCAGCCATTCGGGACTCTTACTCTTTAGTCCAGTAGGATATGTCACATCTGAGATGTTAGGAGTGTGGGGACTTAGGCCACATGAAGAGGGATTGCCCCCGCTTTAGGGGCAAGGACGTTCAGCAGAGTCACCAGCCTATAGGTCCCGCACCAGTAGTTCGACCACCTAGGGGTAGAGGTCAGATTGGCAGGGGCCGTCCTAGAGGGGGAGGCCAGTCAGGAGGAGGTCATTCAGCTCCAGCTCTTCCTGGAGGAGCTCAGTCATCAGGTGCTACAGCCAGGTTCTATGTTATTCCGGCCAGGGCGGACGCAGTGGCCTCAGACGCTGTGATTACATGTATGATTTCAGTCTGTGGTAGAGAGGCTTTAGTGCTATTTGATCCAGGGTATACATATTCATATGTTTCAGCATTAATTGCCTATTCTATGGATGTTTCTTGTGAGTCCTTGGGTTCTCCTTTGTATGTGTCTACTCCTGTGGGCGACTCTATAGTGGTAGACCGGGTCTACCGGTCCTGTGTGATTACTTTCTGTGGGTTTGAGACCAGAGCCAACCTGTTGTTGCTTGATATGGTTGATTTTGAGGTTATTTTGGGCATGGATTGGTTATCTCCTTATCATGCTGTCTTGGATTGCCATGCCAAGACAATTACATTAGCCATGCCTGAGTTGCCGAGGTTAGAATGGAGGGGTTCTTAAGTTAGTGCCTTCAGCAGGGTCATTTCTTTTATGAAGGCTCGGCACATGGTCGAAAAAGAGTGTTTGTCTTACCTTGCTTATGTGCAAGACACCACCGCCGAGTCTCCTACCATTGATTCAGTACCGGTTGTTCAGGAGTTTCCAGATGTGTTTCCTTCAGATCTTCCAGGCATGCCTCCAGATCGAGATATAGATTTCTGCATTGATTTGGCTCCAGATACTCAGCCTATTTCTATTCCTCCTTATCGTATGGCTCCTAAGGAGCTAAAAGAGTTGAAGGAGCAGCTTGAGGAGTTGTTGGCCAAGGGATTTATCAGGCCAAGTGTGTCGCCGTGGGGTGCTCCAGTTTTATTTGTGAAGAAGAAGGATGGGTCTATGCGGATGTGTATTGACTACCGTCAGTTGAATAAAGTGACCATCAAGAACAAGTATCCTCTACCGCGTATTGATGATTTGTTTGATCAACTACAGGGTGCTCGTGTGTTCTCTAAGATTGATCTGAGGTCAGGCTATCACCAGTTGAAGATTCGGGCTTCTGATGTCCCGAAGACTGCATTTCGCACCAGATATGGCCACTATGAGTTTCTAGTGATGTCCTTTAGCTTGACTAATACCCCAACGTCATTTATGGATTTGATGAATAGGGTATTCAGGCCGTATATCGACTCCATCGTTATTGTTTTCATTGATGATATATTGATCTACTCACAGAGCCTGGGTGAGAACGAGCATCATTTGAGGATTGTGATTCGGACCTTACGAGAACAGAAGCTATATGCTAAGTTCTCCAAGTGTGATTTCTGGTTGGGATCTGTGGTGTTCTTGGGGAATGTGGTGTCCGGTGAGGGTATCAAGGTTGATCCGCAGAAGATTAGGCAGTTTAGAGTTGGCCACGTCCTACTTCAGCTTTAGAGATCAGGAGTTTTTTGGGTTTAGCAGGCTGCTACCGTCAGTTCGTGGAGGGATTCTCTTCTATTTCCGCCCCATTGACTATATTGACTCAGAAGAATGCTCCATTCCAGTGGTTCGACGATTGTGTGGCGAGCTTTCAGGAGCTCAAATCAGCATTGACTTCAGCACCAGTGTTATTATTGCCTTCTGAGTCTGGAGTGTATACAGTGTATTGCGACACCTTGCGCGTCAAGTTGGGATGTGTGCTGATGCAGGATGGCAGGGTTATTGCTTATGCTTCGCGACAACTGAAGGTTCATGAAAAGAATTACCCTGTGCACGATTTGGAGTTGGCACCGATTGTTCATGCTTTGAAGATATGGCGGCATTTCTTATATGGCGTGTCTTGTGAGGTCTACATTGACCATCGCAGTTTGCAACATTTATTTAAGCAGAAGGACCTTAATCTGAGGCAGCGAAGATGGCTTGAGTTGTTAAAAGACTATGATCTTACTATTTTGTACCACCTGGGCAAGGCGAATGTAGTGGCAGATGCTTTGAGCAGGAGAGCAGCGAGTATGGGCAGTTTAGCTTACATTGCAGCGGAGGAGAGACCTCTAGCCTTGGACATTAGTCCTTGGCCAATCGCGTGGTGAGATTGGATCTTTCTGAGTCTCGTCGAGTTCTAGCTCATGTGGTTTCTCAGTCTTCGTTATTGGGAGAGATCAAGGCTCGACAGTTTGATGACCCGTGTTTGGCACAGCTCTGAGATACCGTGGTCCAGGGTAGGGCCAAGGATGTTACCTTAGGCGAGGGTGGGGTTCTAATACTCCAGGGCAGGTTGTGTGTTCCTGATATTGATGGCCTGAGGGAGAAGATTCTAGCAGAGGCGCACAGTTCTCGGTATTCTATTCATCCAGGAACGACAAAGATGTATCGGGATTTGAAGCAGCAATACTGGTGGAGGCGGATGAAGAAGGACATTGTTCAGCATGTGGCTAGGTGTCTTAATTGTCAGTAGGTTAAGTACGAGCATCAGCGGCCAGGAGGCTTGTTTTAGCAGATGCCCATTCCTCAGTGGAAATGGGAGCGCATCACTATGGACTTCTTGGTTGGGTTGCCTCAGACATTGCGGAAGGTTGATGCGGTTTGGGTCATTGTGGATAGACTGACCAAATCAGCGCATTTAATTCATGTGGCTACTACTTTTACTACAGAGAGGCTAGCTCAGATTTACATTCGTGAGATAGTCCGGTTGCACGGTGTGTCGGTGTCTATTATATCAGATCGAGGTCCTCAGTTCACTTCGCACTTCTGGGAAGCCTTGCACAGCGAGATGGGTACTCAGATAGACCTCAGTTCAGCATTTCACCCTCAAACTGATGGCCAGTCAGAGCGTACAGTTCAGATTCTAGAAGATATGCTCAGGGCCTGTGTGATTGATTTCGGGGGTCAGTGGGATCATATCTTGCCTTTAGCGGAGTTTGCATACAATAATAGTTATCAGTCCAACATCGAGATGGCTCCATTTGAGGCTTTATATGGTCGGCGATGTCGTTCTCCTATTGGGTGGTTTGAGCCTGGCGAGGCCAAGTTATATGGTACAGATCTGGTGAGGAATGCCTTGTAAAAGGTGAAGATTATTCAGTAAAGGCTCCGTACAACACAATCTAGGCAGAATAACTACGCAGCTCAGGGGGCACGTAATGTAGCGTTCATGGAGGGAGATAAGGTTATGTTGAAGGTCTCGCCAATGAAGGGCATTATGAGATTCGGGAAGAAGGGCAAGCTGAGCCCCAGGTTTATAGGTCCTTTCGAGGTGTTGAAGCGGGTTGGAGAGGTTGCTTATGAGCTTGCTCTACCTCCAGCCTTATCAGGAGTTCATCCAGTTTTTCATGTTTCCATGCTTCGAAGGTATCGCACCGACTTCTCACATGTGGTTGATTACATCACTATCCAGTTAGATGAGAAGTTGGGCTACGAGGAGGAGCCAGTTGCCATTATTGATAGGCAGGACCGCCAGTTGAGGTCTAAGACAGTTTCTGCGATTAAGGTCCAGTGGAGGGGCCAACCAGTTGAGGAGGCGACTTGGGAGTCCGAGCAGGACATGCGGAGCAGATATCCACAGCTATTCAGCACTCCAGGTACGATTCTAGTCCCGTTCGAGGACGAACGTTTGTTTAAGAGGGGGAGAATGTAACGACCCCACCGGTCGTTTCGCGTATTAGGACTTCGTTCCTTTAAATGAAACCTTCCATAGTGGCTGCTCGTGCTTTATGACTCGCGAGAGCGGGCGGTTTGAGATTTGGGAATGAATTGGATGGTTTAGGAATACTTGGTTCCTTAAGGCTAGCCTATTTGGCTAAGTTTGACTTCGGTCAACATTTTGAGCAAACAACCTCGAAATCGAGTTCTGACAGCTCCAATAGCTCAGTATGGTGATTTCGAACTTGGGCGTATGTTCGTCTCGGGTTTCTGATGACTTGGGAGCGTTTCGGCGCCCGAAATGGAAATCAGGATTTCCTTAAGTTTAGAATTTGGCCTAAAACAGTACTTCATGCTATCGAGGTCCGAATGGAATTCCGGGACCGGCAACAGTTCCGGGTAGTCATTTATTACTTGCCTGCAAAATTTGGGGTCATTCCGAGTAGTATAGACCCGTTCGGCGCAATGTAATGAATTCTAGAATTTCAAAGTTCTTAAGTTTGATTAATTTGGTTTTGGGGTTGAATTCTGAGTTCCGTTGTTGTTTTTCATGTTCTGAAAGTTTGACCGAGTCCGTATCATGAATACAGACTTGCCGGTTCTTTTGGACGGGGTCCCGGGGGGCTCGGGGGGTGTTTTAGACCCCCGGGAGCTAAGTTAGAAAAAACTAGAAAATTCCTGTCTGGTTTCCTTCTCTGTGATCACAGAGGGATGATTGCGAACGCAGAAAGGGATTCCTTCTAGGCTAAATTTTGTTCTCTGCGATCGCATAAGTCTCTTCCCCCACTCTCAGCGAACACAGACTCACTCCTGCGATCGCACAAGTCACCTACCTACCTCCCCCCCTCCTACTGCTTGTTCCTCTCTGCGGTCGCAGACCTCACTCCTGCGATCGCCTAAGCCTACCTCCCTACCCTCTGCGATCGGAGGCCCCATCTATGCGATCGCTTCCTGGGGGCCAGGGTCATTTGTTCTTCGCGATCGCAGGCCTGATGCTGCGATCGCAGTGAAGGTTTTCCTGGGCAGTATTTAAATGTCCAATTACGGGTTTCTTCTTCATTATTCAATACCCAACCTCCATTAGATCTCCTCAAAGCTAGGTAAAATTTTTCCAAGGTCAAGTCCTTCAAGGTTAGTATGTGTTTCTCTATAAATTCATGAATTTATTATGGAAATCTAACTAGTTTACCTATTAAAATATCAAAATCATGGGAAAATTGGGTAGAAATCCCTACGGCTTTGATAATTAGTGAATTATCCCTTTTTAGCCATTGAATTCCTAAATAAATTATGTAATTACGATCCTTAGACTACGGGTAATAATCAAAATTTCAAGAATCGCCAAGAATGTTAAATTTTAGGGATTCTTGATAATTTTCCTTCTTGAACCTTAAATTGATTCAATTATACTATGTTTGGCTAGTTGTGAACCGTCAAGAGTAGTTTCAGAGTTTCGGGCGCATCTTTTGATCCGGTCCTTGGTCTGAGGAGTGCTTTTATCGAGGTGAGTCTCCTTTCCAAACTTGTAAGGGGGAAATGTCCATGTAGGTTCCTTATTTGCTATGTGTACATGTTGAGGGGGCCGCGTACGTACCAAGTGATGTGAGTCCGTACGTGGCGACTATATTGCTATGTCGGGTAGCCGTAGGACCCACGAGCATGCCATTTCGTGCCTTATTTGGACCGTTGTATGTATTATAAAAGGTGTTTATTGTTGAAATGACATAGGAGAGGTAAGAATATGATGATGTAAATCCTAATTGGCTATCAGTGATTTGATATTGACACAATCCTGTTGAGTTCATGGTCGAGTCGGTGCCCGTAGGTACCTATATGTAAATATTATTATTATTGTCGAGTCAGCACACGAGTCGCAGGCATGATGCACGATCGTGGGGAGCTTATTATTATTATCGAGTCAGCACACGAGTCGCAGGCATGATGCGCGATCGTGGGGAGCTTATTATTATTATCGAGTCAGCACACGAGTCGCACTCATGATGCGCAATCGTGGGGAGCTTATTATTATTATCGAGTCAGCACACGAGTCTCAGGCATGATGCGCGATCGTGGGGAGCTTATTATTACTATCGAGTCAGCACACGAGTCGCAGGTATGATTCGCGATCGTGGGGAGCTTATGACCTCAGTCCTTATGACCCAGCCTATGACTCCGGACGGTTGTCTTGTCCGTGTCGGTATATGTACACTTGAGTCTGGATCACATATGTCAGTATTGGTCAGGTATTGTTAAATAAGAAGGCGTTGGTACTTGGTGCTCTTACTTGTTACATTATGTGTTCATATACTTGTTGTTTACTGTTTCGCATGCCTATTGCTTTAGCCTTG